>JBAMJV010007083.1:0-42815 GCA_037951105.1 Echinarachnius parma | reverse complement strand
TGGGGGGGTAATTGTCTTGGGGGTAATTTTCTTGGGGGGTAGTTGTCCGGGGGGTAGTTTTCCGGGGGGTAATTGTCTGGGGGGTAATCGTCCGGGGGTAGTTGTCTTGGGGGGGGGGGGGGGGGGGTAATCATCCGGGGGGTAGTTGTCTTGAGGGGTAGTTGTCTTGAGGGGTAATTGTCTTGGGGGGTAATTGTCTTTGGGGTAATTTTCCTTGGGGGTAATTGTCTTGGGGGGTAGTTGTCTTGGGGGGTAATTGTCTTGGGGGTAATTGTCCTAGGGGTAATTGTCCGGGTGGTAGTTGTCCGGGGGGTAATTGTCCTAGGGGGGTAGTTGTCCAGGGGGTAATCGTCCGGGGGGTGGTTGTCCAGGGGGTAGCAGTCCTAGAACTAGCCTCTTGACAAGGCATGTCTCGTCTGAGCTGAGTTGAATGCACGGTATAGTATACAAATATACCAAGCTGTGAGAAAGTATAGTGGAATTATATATCTGAGGAGGGACTGGCATAGAACTATTTTTTCCGAGGGGCGAAGCCCGAGGACAAAAATAGTAACTATGCCAGTCCCTCCGAAGATATATAATTCCACTATACTTTTGAACTAAAAGCTTGGTATATTTGTTTTATATCCCTTCTGTTTGCTATATATCCTTCGCATGATTATAATCATCGCACAAATAAATGATTTCAATTAAACTTAAGTATTATAAAGGAAAAAACAACCATTGATCATAGAACCATCACTGCACTATGTTCTGTTTGTGACACTGGCCCCCTTAGCGCAATAGTCCTGGCACAGAGCGCGTATTTGCGCTATGTTTCCATTCATGTTACGCGCATTAACAACTAATGCGCACACAAATGCAAAACGCGCGCACCAAAGTGAATAATTAACCCGCTTTACATACACGTACGTCACACATGTGTAATTGAATATGGGAAAACAGCTATTCGTACACAGCATATTACATTACATGAAATGAAATTAGATGAAATGAATTACTGTCACGACCATGGAAAGGACAACGATGCAAAATGTGCACCATTTTCGAAATTGTTTACTTCGAAAACCGCCATGTTATACATGAAATGCATCTCTAGAATATTTTGTGGAACTTGTTGATATTCACGGGTGAAAATATTCTGTATTTCGTTTTAAATTACTCTTTGGGAAATCTCGTCGAGCATCTTTCGCAAGCTAAAACAAGACCTCCCCTCGCAGAGAAGCTGTTATTACATGTCATCTCTACGGGCAATATGATATGCTTGCTATTTCTGCTATCGGCAAAGATAGTGAAAAATATTCCCCGATTTCAGATTTATAGTGGAAATAATCTTTATTGTGAGAGCCCCAATTGACCAATCACGTTTCTAGAATACTCATGAATATTCATAGAAGGGATATAATATGCATTATTGCAGAACGACTGGACAGCGCGACTACCCTGCACAATCATGAATTCACCACTCGTGCAGCGCAGCCATCGCTTGCACGAAGCCTTGTTAAAGGCTCTCCTAGAACCGTCTTATCGGACTGTATTACTTGTTTGTATGTGTCTTTAATATAAAATCGTACAATAATATATATGTCTAATTTTGGTTACTGGTCATAGGTCGGTCTGCTGTAGGTGATATTAACGCCATCCAAGAAAAGGCAGAATTTCACCGTCTGGCGATGAAGGTAAAATATTAATTTTTCATGCATTTACATTTTTAAGTCACACTGCACATTACACGATACGATCCATGTGACCCGATCTGGTCTGACGAACGATTGAGAATCTGAACTGTACTACATGTACATGTTTTAAGGGGAATTAACCCTTATCCTTTTGACTTACTGGATGTGATGAGAGCATAACTACTATCATTGCTAGTCACTTATTTCCTCATGAATATTTCCGATTACAACAACAATCAATATTTTATGGACCACTGTCGTCTGCTTTCAATGCCCATAAGGAGGCGGCCATTTCTTCAACTACTCGCGGTGAAATGACGTGGCAGGCGGAGAACACAATAGCATTATCGTAACCCGCTATTGTGTTCTCCGTCTGACACGTCATTTCACCGCGAGAAGTTGAAGAAATGGCCGCCCCCTGGTGGCATTGAAAGCAGACGACAGTGGGCCATAAAATATTGATTATTTTCATTATTGGGAAT
The DNA here is from genome assembly GCA_037951105.1 of Echinarachnius parma. Taxonomy (NCBI): domain Eukaryota; kingdom Metazoa; phylum Echinodermata; class Echinoidea; order Clypeasteroida; family Echinarachniidae; genus Echinarachnius; species Echinarachnius parma. The sequence goes on along the minus strand of JBAMJV010007083.1, from coordinate 40,654 downwards.
ATTCATGAGGAAATAAGTGGACTAGAAATGACAAGAGTTATGCTCTCATCACATCCAGTAAGTCAAAAGATAAGGGTTAATTCCCCATGAATTACACACGTATTGGTTTGATTCAGTTTCACAGTTGTTTGTCGGCTCGGTATCAAATCGTATTGTGTGCGGTGGGCTTTATATTATAAGTATTACTTTAAATCTTACGGCTGACATTTTACATTTTCCAAATTATTTAGTGACACAATATAATCTCTGATGACAATTTCTCTAGGGATCAATATCAATAAAAGTGTTGATGTTTAGTTAATATTAGCTTACTGCTGGGGGTTTGGTTTAATGGGATGTAGTAACTTTGTTAACATGTGCAAAAAGTGGTGAATGTTTATTGTTGTTATCTAATATGTCCACTGATTATGTGTGAAAATTTCAAGTTAAACGGACGTTATATGGCCGAGTAATTAGCAAAACTGCCAAAGTGATAACCACAAACTCATTGCACTGAATTTCGGTCACGACTATCGAGTGGATAGTTTAACATCTGAGCACTTCAATCGTAAATATCTTTTTAAAGAAAGGGACATTAAACAAAACGAAACATGTCTCAATGCTTCTATTGTTGATACAAAAACAACAACGTATGAGAGAACCGCTAGAGTTCCAATTTTATTTTGAGGATATTAATAGGACTAGTGTTCGGTGTTAGTAAGGGATAGACAATTTGTGTTGGTTTAATGAATATAAATAGCGAGCAATGTCCCCGGAGCTTATGTCATTGGACCTCTGATTTAGGTGCAATCGGTGATGGAGATTCAGCAGTCCCTTCCTAAATGGATCTGGCGTAGGGCAGTGGTTCAGAAGTTCAAAAGTTCGGTAAAGGAGAACCCGAAGTCCTCTCGCCTAGTGAAGGTGGTACCGGAAAATGATGGGGGACGAGGAGATGCTGAAACAGGCAAAAGAAATCGCCATCGCCAACAAGGCGGAAGAGGTACCAAAACTGTCTTTATCCATAATAGTGATAGATAAGAGCAGTGGATACTTGTTTACCGCATGTTCTGTTTCTCGTCACTTACAGCGCTTAAAGGAGAAGTTTCCCCACCTACAGTTTACTTTTGATTATGTTCTATACCCATTGAAACATAATTTCATGCAAATATAAATAGCGGAGGCAGGGGCGTCGATCCTGGGGGGGGGGGGGGGCAAGGGGGGCGGGTCGCCCCACCAATGAAAATATTGGGGGCGAACATCATTTCGCCCCCCCCCCCCCCAAAAAAAAAAAAAAAAAAAAAAAATTGAGTAATTTAATGCCAAACAGTGAAAAGACACATTTATCAATAATTAATCTTCAAAATAGCTGTCTTTTTAGTTTAAAAAGGACTATGAATCTCATTTTTGCCGCGCGCTTCGCGCGCATTCATCTCATATTGCAAGTTTTATTTTGGTTGCGGGAACTCACATTTCGAAATGTGTTGGGCAGTGTAATTTCTCAAACGCACACCTCAAATGAAGTCTATTAAACCCTCATCTATAGATGGCACACCGTCACAGAAAATAAAATAATCTGAAATATATCTTTCAGTCAATTCGGTCCATATGCGCTGAACGGAAATCAAATTGGAATATCATGTCTCCCCACATTTGAAAGTGGAGGAGATTGTCCCCCTCTTGACGCCCTTGCTTAGTTTCATAGGAGCTCAATGCCCTATATCGATGGCTCTATAGTATACAGGATAACGTGGATCCATCTCATGCAAGGCTCAATCTTTACCTCGCTATGCCCTTTAAAAATACGTTACGAGTAGGTTCACTATTTTATACAATTTTAACACCCATGATAGGAGTTGCAAATGTCTGAAATATAAAGCTTCCGGGGGCTCCACCCCCTGGACCCCCATTATTGTCCCAAAATATGTGTCCCCCCCCCCCCCCCCCAAAGTCAGGTCTTCGAGCCATCAAGACACTTTCAATGAGCGCATAATAAAACTTCCGGGCATGCCAATATGGGGCTTTTAGCTCTCTCAGTGGTCACTCTAGATTTTTTTTTCAAATTTCGCCCCCCCCCCCCCCAATCGCAAAAAACGGATCGACGCCCCTGAAAGGAGGAGCATCATTCAAAGCTGTATGGGCTAACCCCATTCATCGCGTACAGCATGGAGGCTGCCATTATATGTTTTAAAAACCCGGATTTTTAATTGTTACGTCGTACCCGAACTAACCAGCTCGGGCTCTTTTTGTTAGCTCTCGCAGCTCGCAGCTCGCAGCTCGCAGCTCGCAGGGATTGTGCACAAAAACAAAAAGTAGGATGTGTTTGACGTCACATTTTTAAGCGAACAATTCTAAATCCGAGCTACATAAACATCAATGGCAGCCTCCATGCTGTACCTGATGAATGGAATTCGCCAGTACAGCGAGTGACTTATTTGAATGATGCTCCGTCCTTGCCCAAAGGGTCAATGTTGGTCGTATTTATATACATGAAATTTGGTTTTTAAGGGAGTGTCCCGCCTTTTGCAAGCCAAATTGTAAAAGTTGCGAGGTTATTGTCTTACATGATATAATATGTCATTTACCAGCTTCCCTTAAAAGATTAGGGCTTGAAACCTCTTTTTCATGGAGTTATAATTGGTTATAAACCTCCAAATATTAAAAACGTTTTTTATTGTCTCATTCAATGATCCTTCGCCTGTCTGTCTGTCTGTAAATTCGTTCATGTTAGCCATAGGCGCCGGAAGTGGAGGAAGGGGGGGGGGGCCCAAAAAATCCCCCCCCCTCCCCCCCAAAAAAAAAACAGTGGGAAAGACAAAATCAAATGTAAGAGCTAACGTTTAAAAACTAGTTTATACTACCATTTTAAATTTTTCACTGCGCGCTTCGCGCGCGAACAGATTATCTCAGTTTGTTGTAAACATCTGATGAGAGCATAGAACATTTTATTCTTTTTTGTTTTTAACTCGGATTCTAAATTTCCTTCACAGGTATGGCACGAAGTGCACCAAATTTTACCATATAAATGCAAAATCTTCCCCGTGGGATGGGGATATCCCCTCCCAAACCATCCCCCTCTGGCTCAGCCCAAACCCTCGGTCGCTTCGCTCCCTCGGGATTCATTATTGCCTGTAGGCCATGTTGTTGGATCATACCTGCGCAATATGGTTTATGACTGTGTATGAACTGTGTATGACACTAAAAACAATATTTATGTGTGAGTTTGGGTGCATATTGTATTAGTGCGTGAATTATTTGTTTTCTTCGTGAAAAATATATCAAATCATAACACACTTTCCCAGATGTATGCACTAGGTATGCACCAGATTGCACAATTTTAAGTCCATAAATGCAAATCTTCTTACCAAACCTTCCCCTCCCTCCCTGCCCCAGCCCTCAGGCGCTTCGCTCCCTCGGGACTCATTATTGGCTGTGTGTTGTTGGATCATACATAATGTTGTAATAATTAGGGTTTAATGATGTTGTGTGTGTGTTTTGGGGGTTCATATTTATTTGTGTGTCAATTATACTTGTTTTCTTCGTGACAAATATATTAAAACTTTCTGGTCGATCAAATCATTATCAAGCTTTCCCAAATACAGCCGAATTTCCTATCTAGGTATGCACCAGATTGCACAATGTCAAGTCCAAAAATGCAAAAGCTCCCTACCGTGGGAGGGGGGGACAGCCCCCTCCCACACCCTCCCCCCGCTCAGTCGCTTCGCTCCCTCACAATGTCTCACTCTCACATCTGGCTCAAAGTTGGCAACCCAAAATGTAGTGGGCATGAGCCCCTAAACACACAAATTGGGAGCCCCCTTGGGGTTAGCCCCCCCCCCCCCCCAATCCAAAACTGCTTTCGGCACGCGTGGTCGTTTGTATGCCAAATGTATAAGCACTGGCGTACTGGTGGGGGGGGGGGGGGCTCTTGCCCCCCCACCCACCCCAAATAAAATTTAAATCATGGTTTATATCTAGTTCGATACCAAGGATTAAAAAACAGTATTTCTTTAGTCAAGATAACTCAGATTGGGAGGCCTTACCCCACAGTATAGTACAATTACAAGTCGTCAAGTCAGAATTTCCTTTATAGGTATGCACCAGAATGCACAGTTGCAAGTCCAAAAACGCAAAAGCTCCCTACCGTGGGAGGGGGGGGGGGGGGGGGGACACCCCCTCCCACACCTCCCCCCGCTCAATCACTTCGCTCCCTCCCAATATCCGGTGGTGATGCGGATTTGGTTTAGCCAAAAAAAAGTTTTCGCTAATTACACCACTGGGTATAAATAAAATTGATTAGCAGCTATATGGTCTAAATTAATCATAATGTTCAATCATTGTCACAATACACATTATTAATATTCGATTGGGCAATTTGTCATGTATCGCAAACCAGTATTACTACTTTTTATCATAGCTATATCGTAAATGAGATAATTAGATTATATTATGTTATAATTTGTACCAGTGGTTTAACAAATATAATTAGTACTCGTTTCTGAAGAAGATAAAACCAGACACTTGACATTATCTAATTGATTTGCCCTGATTTTCGGTCGTCAAAGACAACGTACTAATTTGCATATACCCGGCGAATATTCGCTCTAGTGGCAACACTTTTCCCGCGGCTAATTTTCGCGGCGGAAATTCGCCGCGAAAATTCGCTCCAATGGGAACGCAGCTTTATCCCTTGTTCTTTGCAGGTGGTCCCCTTTAAGAAAAAAATAAATAAAAACACACCAAAAACCAGGCCTTCTTTACTCATACTAGGCGTAGCGCCAAAGTTGGCAATAGTGAATTTTGGTTGCAAGATCTCTAAAAACTAAGTACAACAATACAGGTTTCTAAAACCTAAACATAACCATTCTTTTTTTTCAAATTTGTATGCTGATACAATCATTTTCAGCCTGGGGAGTCGCTCCCAACATGACTAGCTATGCACCCCGCGTCCAAAGCGTCGAAGGGTATAATTTTAAAGGGAAGTTTAGTTTTGGTAGAGAGGGCGCTGCACATGAAAAACTGAGTGTCGAATTTGAGAGAACATGCAATTTTAATGGCAGAATAAACTTTATTTGGTCAAAATTGGTCCAGAAACGGCTGAAATATCATAAATATATCCAATCTTATAATTATTTGGGGCCCAAATAATTAGATGATTTTTTCAAAAAAATAAAAAAATGCTTACACTTTTTCAAAAATGTTCAAAAGCGTTTTGTAAATAGTTGTTGATGATCTCTATATTTAATCATTATTTAACAAGACATCACATGCATACTTTTGTATGAAAAATGATTGAAACCAATGCCTTATTTGAGAGCGCCCTCTTGTGTTTTAATGGCGCTTTTTGAATGATAACAGGCTTTTTACTTAGTCGTTTGTATTTTTGTATACCTTTCGAGCATGGTGGGGTTATAAATATTAGTTTGTAATGTTACTGTGCAGGTTTTGGTTATAAAGTTTAGCCTTACCAAAACTGTACTACCCCTTTAAGCTATAGTGCGTCGTCGACGTTTTCCTTAAAAAAGGGGTGTTTTTCACCACTCATCGCACTTAAGCGTCCCTTCGAAAGAAAAACAATTACAAAAAGGGTACCTTTTCAGGTGCATTTGTGCCATTGAGGATAGTTTTTCAGAGCATACGCCATTTAAGGGTGTTAACTTTCAAATGTGGGATACGCCATCGAGGGTCCATATCAGAGGGTGATGGACACATGTGGGTAGCACTTGTGTATGAGAGTGACCTTCTGGATTTTCAGAAGCATAACCCTGCACAATTATTGCGATCGCCTCCCAAGCGAGGATGGCTTCAAAATTGGCTGCCGTTTTGACCAACAGTAGATAATTTAAAAATAACTTTCAAACGGCACGTAAAGAAGCTGGTAATTTTTTATATTCATATTAGAAAATTCAAGCTGATAGCATTCTTGATGGGTTGCAGCCTTCCAACATAATATACTTGCTAATTCTGAGCCATAAATTATATTGTCTGTCTATTTCTTAAATATTTTGATTAAACAATCAGCATTTACTGACGTGTTTGCGTAATATCAAAGATTTAAATTAGTTTATTCAAGAAAAAATATCAGTATTGTGTACAAATGGACAACATCAGTAACGCACGACCGATTCCATTTGCTCCCTCTCTCCAATATACAGGACAAAGCTCAAGGCAGGGTGGTTGGACTACTCACCAGATATTATGGAAAATGAGGGAACTCATAAAGAAGATCGAAAACGAGGTCGATTTGGTGAAAAAGGAAGGTACGAAGATGGCACAACGTTTCAAAGATACGAATCTGGCACAACGTTTCAAAGACGCGAAGGATGACGTCACACAGATCCGATCCGAGCAGAGAGATTTGAAGGATCAGTTCGAGAGAATAGAGAAGAAGATTGATGCTCTATTGAGCCACAGCGATATCAGCTGGGAGGAGCATGAAACCGACACACCTGTAGACTATAAATAAAGATTGATTAGTTGAACCAAATACTTAATTTGCGTATCTATATAAACCCCTCAAAAAAAGTTCGGAAACTCAACTTTGATCGATTATATCACTCTTATTGTCAATTTTTTTTTCTTTTAGTGTCATCGCAATGCATGATGATTTCCTTTAAAATGGTACATTATTTGTCATTTATTTCAAATCAGGGAATACGCAGTGCGTTTCAGAATGGAGGACGGTCTGAAGTCAAATGTCGCAAAATGGGCCAAAGTATTCAATTGGGAAATTTGACTCTTGTGTCGCATTTTTTAATGTTCAAGTTGTATCGAAGATTGTAGCGTGTTCAAATGATTTAAACTTATCAAATTGGTATCATTTTAAAGCCCATGTGTCTATCTTTTTCAAAACAATTATATCCGTAACAAATTTATTAACAGGTTAAGTATGGTACAGCTGAATATGGGAGGGCCGAAAGTGAAATGTTGCAAAATGCATTTAATTTGTGAAATTGAAGGAGTTGCATCGAAAAACGACTATTGGAAGAGATGTTTTGGGATTTTACATTGCATAATCATCAGTAAATTTACATCATGTGAAAGCGTGTTTATTTTCCCTTAAAATCATGTCTCACCTGTAATAATTATGCTATTGGGGTGTGTGCAGTAAAACCGGATATGGGGTCTATTAATGCTATGAATTTAAGACCGTGGCTTCTTGTTTCAAGATTCCGGTAAGATATTGTTGTATTATCGTAACTCTATCATCATTCCGTGTTGAACTATCGGAAAGCTCGTTAATTTATCTTTAATATGATATCTCATTTGCAATGATTATGCTGAATGTGAGTGTGCAGTACAGGAAACCCACACACTTGATGTATTGAAAATGCATCAAATTTCTCTAAACCTACACAAACTGGCCAGAAATGGCATATTAGCGCCCTCTTTGACCGTGTAGGTATGCCCTTATTCGGTTATTTTAGAACGCTAATCTTAGCGGGGGGTCGCACTCAGAGCGAGAATTTCCGCGTAGCGTCCAAACCTACAACGGTATTCGGCTGAATTATCGTCCGGCGTAAGAGCGGCGGGGGACAGTCCATACTTCAATGGGTCAGCCAGAGGTCAGTGCATGGTCAGCCAATCAGCGCGCCTGTTCTCTCGAGCAAGGACACGTTCCCATCGTATCGATGCACGTTCCCCGTGTTCTTCACTGCGAAACTGCAAATAGATCGCGACGGTTAGCCAGAGTACGGAGACGGTCACAAGTGATTTAAATCCCCCGTCCTAGCACTTGCGTCGTCGAGCGAAAAGACGCTAACTAGCGTCTTTTCGCTCTGCGACGCATGTGCGGCGACGGGGGATTTAAATCCGCTGTGACCGTCCTGTGACCGACCGTACTCTGGCTACCGTCGCGATCTATTTGCAGTTTCGCAATTCTGAATACGCGGGAGTTTCACTCGTTCCATTTATCATGCATGTTGTACTATAAGCATACGGTATAGGCAGTACAAATCACAACATACTGTGCATGCAGCGCGTGTGTACGAATCAGTGCATGAAACACGTGAGGCAGCGAGCCTCGCCGTCCAAGCGCTCTGATTGGCTGATCACGTACTCGCGTAGCGGCTCTACGACCGACGTTAATTCGGTCAAATACCGTCCTAGGTTTGGCCGCTACGCGGAAATTTTCGCTCTGAGTGCGACCCCCCGCTAAGATTAGCGTTGTAGCCACACTCCCGTCGCAGAGCGAAAAGACGCTAGTATGTGTATAGTAATTAAGACGGGAAAAGGAGAGAAAGTGTGGAGTTATGCATATCGCATACTGTACTCTCCCTTGTGCAGAAAGCAAATGGAAGTTTTGAAGCGAACATTTTAGTAACACGAACTATAAGTGTGTATTCCCGTACAAAATAGTTTGGATCATCAGCAGACTGTTAGCTTTCTGTACTTTGAACATTATACCGTAAAAGTTTGACTAGAGGCGCTACTTTCTCACAGTATTAGCAGATATTATCAACAGCCCCAGCCCCGTCCACAAGGATCTAGTATAATGAATATGTATCTAGCCCTTTGTCAACGATCTTCGAGCAGGTCTTAATGAATATTCATGATAGCATAATCATGTAAAATTGAGAAGAGGTAAACGTTACTTAGGGTAAAAAACCCACCAAGCAAGCAGAAGTAGCTCTTGGGTCGGTGGTTGGTGCAAATCATTCTAGGCATGGCGGTATGGCGGTATGTAAAGCCGTAGGTTCAAGTCGCATTGGATTAATTATGTATTGTTTTTATTCTTCGATTTCATAGGAAATTTTGTTTTAACAAATGCCACCGTTTTGTGCATAGGAATAGGAAGGAAAATCATTTACTTTTTGTCAGATACACAATTATGACATTCAGGTGAAATCATGGCATTCCCTGTCCCACCCACCACACCCCACCCACACACACACACACACACATAAACACACTAGTTAAGAGTCGTGTAGGCGGGGGGGGGGGGGCATGGGCGTCGATCTGTCATTGATACCTATTCATCAGGGGGGATGATCTATTCATCCATCCCCCTGATGAATGGGTATTACGTAAGTATCGACGCCCATGGTGGGGGGGGGGGGGGGGGGGGGGGGTGCATGTCCGTCGCCAAAAATGTTCGAGGCCGAGACCGAGACCACTTATTCAGTTGTTTCCCCATAGTGGTAAAGGGGGAAGGGGCAACTTGTAACTTGTAACGTGTTTTTAAAATAATGTTTGTTATGAATTTCCGACACCCTTGGGCCTTGGTCCATTTAACGATGTCTCTCAAGCTACCCATCATCCTTCCCCTTCGACCCCTCCAAAATATTTCACTGAACATCACGACCAGTAAATCAATGAGGATTACGTATTGTATTAGAATTACTTTAAGAAAATACGCGCCTTAAAGCCAAATCCCCTAAATGCTGGTAGATGACAATTAAAAACAATTCAATCAAATTAAACATGTTAAATAGCAATGTAGCTATCGAGTATGTATGTACAACATGCATTCTGCCTCATAGCCATTGGTTCCTGATCCTGATATGTTTGAATAAGGGAATGTGTTTTTACATTAACATGTTATAGTATTTTCACAAATCATTCCATAGAAAATATTCCATGTACAAATATTTATTACAAAATCGCTCTATATTTGTAAGCATTATGTTCATCTAATAAGGTAATTTGTCTTTAACTAGTTTTCTCTTTCCAGTTGAATTTCTATTCATCACGATCACCTGTTTGGTTTCCATGTGATTCTTTTGTTATCATATTTTACGACGCACACTGAAGCTGTCCTCGTACAAGCAGTCGATCTGTTTGAATATTACGTAACTATGCATTATAGCGCTCTCTGCATGATAGTCATTTTGTAATGGCATATTATGCCGTTGATTTAACAGTCGATTAAGTGATCGAGGTTATCCCAGATGTCGTCATATTTTGAAGCACTTGGGCAAGAAAATATAGTAGCGATCTTGTCTATCGGAGGAGACATGTTGTCCCTTTATCAATCTGAGTGGACTTTGGGGCCAACAATTGATTTATATTGGGATTACAGATACTTGCTAACTTTATTCTGGTATTAACATGTGTGAGGTGTGTGCGCTATGTGCGTACTGTATTTGAATGAATGCAAACAAAACCAATCATGAAAACATTTTTTTTAAATGCAGGTTACAAAAGAAACAAATGAATTGAAACAATTTAAAACAAAATAAATAAAAGAATATAATGAACAAAAAATGACGAGAAAAAAAGTGAAATGAAAGGAGAATAACACAAAACAGGGAAACAGAACCAACAACTAATACTATAAAAAAAAAAACGCAGGACTTCATTGGGTGGATTTGATCCGCGTACATTGAGATCTAAAAACAGACCAATACCATATGAACCACGTTCTGAAGCGGAATTTAAAGCATATTCTTTCAGCCCTTTCACACATCTTCGACATGTTTCATTCATGCTTATGTATAATTATTCAGAACAGGTGTACGATCTATTGCATTATTTGAGGCGCTAGGAGGAACATTATTGTTCGAACTGTATTATTCTGTCCAAGCAATCGTTATCCTCATTGTGCTCTCCGCATTATCTGTTTTGAAAAGGAACTCATGATGCACCACCAACAAGACTATTCACACTATTTCAAATGAATAGCAACAACATATATATTTGCATAATATCTTGAGTTTCATCTCAACTATAGAGATAGAAACATATTGCATAACATAGCAGTTTCCAAGTTACAACGTGCAGCACTAGCAGCATAAAATCAAAGAATGCATGACACGGCATCTCAAGTTCGAATCTGACAAACCATGCATAATGAACATAATCGTAGTCATAGCGTGCGTGTGCTGTGTGCATGTATACTATAACGGGTGTGTTTGTGTCCGTGTCTGTGGGGGGGGGGGGGGGGGGGGGCGGGGCTCGGTTGCCCCACATTGCTTCATATTCATAAGTTGTTATTAATTCTTGGTCGGAAAAGAGTAAAATAAAATTTGTGCTTGATGAAGAGTTGGCTGAAACAGGGTGATGAATCAATTTTAAAATGACCCTACCCCCTCCATCCACTAATATATAAAGCTTAATACTATTACTAGCAGAATGTCAGGACTTCACTCACCTGAATGTAATAATTGTGTATTTAAGTTAACACAGAAATGATAATTTTCATTCCCATTCCTATGCACAAAACCCTGGCATCTGTTAAAACAAAATTTCCTATGAAATAATAAAAAATATAAAAAATCACTTATCCAGTGCGTCTTGAACCTACGGCTCTTCATACCGTGAAGCAATTTTACCTTATCCTGCTTTGCACCAACCACCGACCCAAGAGCTACTTCTGCTTGCTTGATTGGATTTCAACCCTTAGTAACGTTCATCTTTTCTAACTTTGCGTGATAATGCTATCATGAATATTCATTTAGACCGGCTCGAAGATCGTTGACAAAAGGCTAGATACATATTCAGTATACTGGATCGTTTTGGATGTTTGCTGGCGCTATTGATACTCCTCTAAACCAGTAGCGCCTCTAGTCAAACTTTTACGGTATGTACTTATACATGTATGCTGTCACTTATTCTGTGTGTAGTAATTGGTTGATGTTTATAATGCTAGTTATAATTATGTATTGGTAGTGCTATTGATATATAGTGTTCAGAGTTGTGAGATTAGTTGTGGAGGATTTAGTTTATAGCTTGTAGATGCTGTTTGGTCATATTTGTAAGTGTTGTTTTATATTACAAAATGGGTATAAGTTATATGGCTGTACAGGTGATGAATTATGTTTCTTTTAAGAAGAGTATAGTAAACAAATATACCATGCACTGAGAGCCTCTAGTTGAAATTATGGATTCCGAGGTGACAGGAAAAGCACTATGTTCTGAGGGTCGTAGACCCGAAGAACATAGTGCTTTTTCTGTCACCGAGGAATCCATAATTTCACTAGTGGCTCGAAATAGTGCATGATATATTTGTTTTATATCCTTCGCATAATCATAATCATCGCAAAAATAAATGATTTCAATTAAATTAAAGAAAAATATAAAGAAAACCAAAACATTGATCATGTAACCATCACTGCACTGACTATGTTCTGTTTGTGACACTGACCCCCTTTGCGCAATAGACCTAGCGCAGAGCGCGTATTGCGCTATCTTTCCATTCATGGTTACGCGCATTAACAACTAATGCGCACCCAAATGCAAAACGCGCGCATCAAAGTGAATAATTAACCTGCTTTAAAATACTACGCACGTGTAATTGTATGGAGAAAATAGTTATTCGTACATTACACATACAGCTAGTGCAGTGCACACCGCGGCCGATTGTTAAATGACGAATTAGTGTCACGACCACAGAAGGACAACGATGCACTATGTGCACCATTGTCGTAATTTTAAAATTCGAATACCGCTACGTTATACATGAAATGCATCTCTAGAATATTCTTTTGAACTTATTGATATTCACGGGTGAAAATGTGCTGTATTTCTTTTTAAATAACTCTTTGAGAAATCTCGTCGAGCATCTTTCGCAAGCTAAAACAATACCTCTGCTCGCAGGGAAGATTTATAACACGCATCTCTATGGGCTCAATATGATCACCCGGCGTCTATGACGTCATTCATGGAATAGCATTTACTATTCCATGAATGACGTCACGCATAGCACATTTTTCTCCATGGGCATAACTATGTTTGGTCACATGACGCTATGTAGACCAATCACTGAACAGGATTTCATTCATGTAGGATATAATACAATTTAGTTATATTTGTTGTGGATTTCTTAGCTATGGGCAACTCCAGCGTCACGGACATTACAAACAGACAGTATTTTCATGACTTTCCAATGCCACTACTAATTCATACCTCTACCTAATGTCTAACTTTTATTTTGATTACAAAGCAATAGCCTGGTTAAGTATGCAACAAAAGTTTCAGAACATTTATCCAATTCGTTACTGAATAATTCTGCAAAATGTGCGCCGTCACGGACACTACATTTTTTTGGACATGACTTTTTGCATCCATATACATCTTTGCAAAAATCTGTGAGTTCTGAGACCTCACAAAGGTGATTTTGGTATTAAATTATAGACAAGGCAATGATGAATTGAATCCAAGTTGGATTTTGCGAAACGGGCCAGGTATATGTGATCTAGACAACAAAACGTTGCGTCATGGACATTACATTTTCAGCGTCACGGACATTACAGTTTGTCCGGAGGATTTGATTAATTGAAAAATATACTTTAGAGCACTCAAAAGACTGAAATTTTAATCTGAAAAGGTACTTTGATTATCAGTCATCAAATTTGGTGCCTTAAATAATAAAAATACCAGAAAATTTGGAAAATATAAGGATTTTCCTGAAATTTGCACAGGGTAGTCCCATGTTCGGAGTTTCATGTATGGTTTCCGTTTCTCCTATAAGGAGACACCCGAGAATAACAAAAAATCATGTGAACTAAAAGATATAATCATAGGATCATGTTGTATGGAAAAATAATCCAGAAAAAATCAATAGAATTTGAAATAGAGCCAATTGTTTTTTTGAGTTCATGTCCACTTTTTCGTGGAATTGCCCCTACACTTCATTTTGATTTAATGAAGAAGCAAACATTAGGTTGCAAGTAATTACACTCATAACTGACTATAGTATTGTTATTATGGATTTTATTGTGAGTGTTTGTAGAATAATGATTATACTACTATTACTACTATTATTGCTACTATTACTAGTATGCTCCCCTGGGAGTTGAGATGGTGCACAATATAATTGTGTGGGTTTGAACTGTGCCTGATGACCAAGGGTAATAATGCGCCTCTGAATAGGGCACCTAGATACATGGCACTCTATAAATGCTATATATTATTATTATTACTACTACTGCAACTAATACTGCAATTCTACTACTACTAATAATAACACTAATAACTGTAATAATAATGTTATCATAAATAATGCGAATCATGCTACTCTTTATGAAATTAAGAGGAACAATTTAGTATATAAATAATAATACTCATGAGTAATAATACGTTAATTAGTTTATTTTATATCGGTACGTGTATGGGGATATATTTTAGTAGCATTATTGGATGTTTATTATGTGTTAGTTGAATTATAATTTATTGTGTATTATAATATGACGTTGATGTATCTATGATTACTTTCTTCAAATAATGTTCGTATTGATTACTTTAGCAAAATAACAGTTCTGCATGGCAAACGGTCATCACCTTCAACGTGAAAGAATTTATCATAAATTAGATGTTGATGTAAAGATTTTGACAATAATTGCTTTGAAACTGACCAAGTGAGCATATATTTCACAAAGTCTGATTTAACCGCCTGCGATTTGCTGTATACGCTACGTGCAATTGACCATGCGGTATGAGGGCTTGTCGATATCCAGCCCAGCCCTTGTGGTGCGGACAAGTGCGCGGACGGGCCATGGATTTAGGCCAAATTTAACGGCGGCCATTGGATTTATTCCGATATTTTTGCATACTTACGATAATAAGGTTCGGATTTTACCACACAAGTCTTTTTATACTTCTTCAACAATATTGATCAATTAGTTTGGCCAATAGATGTTTACGGTTACTTTCCCAAAACTGTCATTTGGCTTTAAGGGTTAATGTAATTATAATAAGATATAGGCCTAAATATACCTACATTTGTAGACTTTATTATCTTAATTGTATTTTGCCTTGTATTTAGTTTAGAATCGAACTGTTTAGTACACGCAGTAACGTTGTATATTTAGCAAGAGTGCTGACAATGTATAATTATGCCATTATAATGATGAAATATGTATATGACTTAAAGGTAGTGTTGAGTTTTGGTATTTCCCGAAGTGCCCCCCTATATTTTTTGTGAGATAATGCAAAACTGACTGTCAAATTCGAAAGACATTACAATTTTAATGACAGAATAAACTTTATTTGATCAAAATTGGTTCAGAAACGGCTGAAATGTCCGTAAATATATTTTGATTCAAAATGTTCTTCACCGGCAATCACCGGGGGATATTTAGACTTTTTAGAAAAATTTCAAAAAATACTCGAAAACTACTTTGGAAACAAAATCATAATAGGTTTTTAAAAAGTCGTTGACGATATCTATTGAATCATTATTTTAACAAACATTAAATACACAATTGTTTATGAAAATAGCGCCCTCTTGAGTTGTAACGGCTCTTTTTTATGATAACAGGGGTTTTACTTAGTCGTTTGTAATTGTGTATACTTTTCGAGCATGCTGAAGTTACAGCTATTACTTTGTACCGTAATGGTGAAGGTTTTGGTTACTAAAGTGAAGTTTGACCATTCTTTGTAAGGCTGAAGCCCGTTTCCCTACATATAGCATGTATCTATTTCATCAATTGTTACCTACTGTTTCTTCAAGTGTATATACTGGTCTACGTTTTTTGTCTACAAGGTAATGTTAGATGGACAATTAATGGTTTATCAATACAGATTGATTATTTTAATTAATTACTGGTTAGTTGATTGACTGAATGATTGATTGATTGTTGTTGTAACCAGCGTTTATCTATTCCTTCAACAGGCTTCTAACGAGTCTTTATTTTGTGGTACCAAAGACAGATTAACTATTGTATTTCTGACTAAAAAAAAAAAATAATAATAACCATTCATGAGAAGTACTTTCAATCTCAATTTTTCAATTTCATATTACTTTCATTTCCAATAAAAAAAACAATATAATTATATACAAATTAGCATTCACAGCATATAACAAAATTAAAATAGGAAACTACAAAAAAGGCCAAATGGCCTTGTGGAAGCGTAGTTCACCAAGTGTTATATAATTTACTTCTACTTTAAAAAGAACAAAAACAAAAACAAAAAGAGACACATACATGACAAAATATGACAAGGACATCATGCATGGCAAGTAATACAAATTCGAGTAATCATTACAAAATCATGAATTTGAGAATGTATACGTACATAAATTTAGTTTAATGTATATATTGGTTACAAAATCATCGGTATTTAGATATAAGATGCTGCTTCAAATTTCGTTTAAATAATGTTAATGACTTGCATGAAGAAATTTCATTAGGAATAGAGTTCCAAATAACAGGAAAGTTGTTTCTTACTGATTTCAAAGATATATTTTCTTTACTGGCCAAAAATTGAATGAGTCGCGCCCGCGAGTATTATAATTATGCACATTACTTTTCAAAATGAACGTTCTTTTTATGTATATATTCTGAATTAACCTTGTACGGGAAGGGAAAGAGAGAGCGGTTGAAACTTACCCGGGGTGTCTTCTGCTTTCTTTCTACATGCTTGTTGTACCTCGCAATTGTCCTACATTACACTAATTCAATGATGTATAAGCGCTTTATAGAGATGATTATCAATCATATATTAGGTGCTATTTAAATCTAGTATATTATTATTATGATGATGATGATGGTAATGATTATGATGATGATGTTAATGATGATGATAATGATGGTGATGATGATGGTGATGATGATGACATCAATTTACGGAATTCCATCGAATGTGTTATTATTATTTGTGTAAAATGTGTGTAATTTAGCAGCTTGGCTGCGAGTATTATTTTACTAAAACCTTTTCAATATCTATTTCAATAAGAGCCAATATTATGTTAAATTGTAATCATGTCGATAGTTTTTGCATATGTTTATGTGAAATAGATTTTGTTCTCAATTCTATAGGTATTTCTGATAGAAATATGTTAAATAAAAAAGTAAATAAACACACAAACAAGCTAACATACGCATGTGCATTATACACTTACACACAAGCAAAATTGATGGACATATATCATAGAACTGTTATCAAATTGTCTAAGGTGGTTGGTATATAAAGTAATGGCATAGAATAGTAAAGATATAATTTTATATATACAATTAATGTGATAAAATCAATTGAAAGTTCGCCGGAAGAAACAAGCTTTATTTGTATATCTATAAGTTGTTACACAATTTTGCCCCTCCATTGTTGTCTTCACACATTGAATTCAAACCCCATTTACATATTACAGATTACGCCGTGCAAATACCCACATTGAATTGCCAAGACCTCGCACAAACTTCATTTGAAATAGTCCAACTTGTATAATGTATCAAACTGTTCAATAATCTGCCTAGCTATTTGAGAAGTATAAATGACGTTAAGATATTTAAAAAGGAAATAATGAAGCTACCGATCCTAGATTAATAATTCCTGTTTATATAGTTGCTCAATTATTGTTTTAGTTATGCACAAGTATGCCTATTGATTTTATTTGTTAATTTTGATTAATGTTTGTAAAATGTAAATTATTGATGTCTAAAGTAGTACCCCCCCCTCCCCCCATCTTTGTAAATATGTTCATTAACCCCTCTTTTAACTTGTTTGTAATATATATTATTATGAATTGTTTTATGTATTTATGTATTCCTTTCACGGCCCTGCTGAAAAACAGCTTGTCGCTGAAAGCGGGCATTTTTAAATTGTAATGTACATGTATACCGTGATTGAATAAACTAAACAAACACACACACACACACAGTTATATATATGCACAAAAACACACACTACACACACACACTCGTATATAAAACATAATGCTACTTCTATCAAACATTTGAAAATTAATCTATCAAACAAAATGTAAATTATTGATGTCTAAAGTAGTACCCCCCACCCCCCATCTTTGTAAATATGTTCATTAACCCCTCTTTTAACTTGTTTGTAATGTATATTATTATGTATTATTTTATGTATTTATGTATTCCTTTCACGGCCCTGCTGAAAAACAGCTTGTCGCTGAAAGCGGGCATTTTTAAATTGTAATGTACATGTATACCGTGATTGAATAAACTAAACAAACACACACACACACACACACACAGTTATATATATGCACAAAAACACACACTACACACACACACTCGTATATAAAACATAATGCTACTTCTATCAAACATTTAATATAGAAAATTTCATTGTGTAATTCTAATATAGCTTTAATATGCACGTGTTATAATAACTTTTCAAATTTCAAATAAGATACAATTATGTTTTACATAACAGTGGAAAGGGAGACATACAGAGTAGTATCAAACATATTATAAGAGCTATGATCTAATATTTACAATGTGATTTGGTACATATTTCTTTCATTATTTCATCGCGGTGTAGATCCAAATAAATGATTCAAAATGTTCTGATTGTTTTGTTGATGCATTTGAAGTACACCCCTTTGCCTGTGGGAACCCCGCGATGGACCCTGTATTGCCTTGATATGGGGATTTCATAAATCTAGCGAGGACCAAGTTAATATAATCACAAAATTATGGCCCTGAAACTACTCGCATGAGTCTTCAAGGCTCTAGTCAGTTTCATTACTACAAGTTCAGTTTCCTTGCAATTATTTGTATCAATTTTCAAGTCAGGGTAATTTGATATAAACATGATTGTTTTGCTACATTATTCACAATTTTACAATTTTCACATGAGAGTCATACACTCTCCCAAGTTTACATAAAGGTGCAGAGCAAGTACAATTTTGAACATGAGCAATAAAAGGGGTGCTGCATTTCCATGCAAAACATAAATAGAATTATCAAATTGAAACCATTATCATTTAAACTACTAGCATACATTTTTACAAAGCACCAGCTATATTGGTGAAAATCATATACAAATTAATTGACTTTTGACACTTTGATAATGACTCATGTAGATTAAAATAATAAAAGGTGCATTATAACAGCAATTTACTGCCCAACGAAAGGCAACATTAATATGAGCAAGAGTAAATGACAATAAGCAAGATATTTTAACCCGAAGATGAACTAAAATGACCTAGCCCCACGAAGTAGGACATGGAACTTATTCAACCAACCAAAACTTCCCTAAACAAGTTTTGTTTGACAAAAAATAGAAAATATATAATATGATAACATAATTATTAACTTGCCAAAATTTACAAGCTATTTACAGTAAGCCTCTTTAAATTTTGTCACTGAATAAATAATAAAGGAAGAAAGAAGTATTAACTCTTTCTATGAGCACAGGAAAAGAAATAAACATTTGTGCATTTCATATTCTTTGGTTTGCATATGTGTATTTACGTACAAGTTAATAAATATTGGATATGTTCATAAATACACGGTATCAACATTTACATTGGTATAAAATTGTTATTTCAGATTTTCTTGAATACACATGTATTAAATGATTTGATACTTTAACAGTGTATACAATTTTCCCTCTTTTAATGAGAAAGGTTAGCAGGGATTGAAGTGAACGGAACATGCCTGGAACACCTCTTCCCCTTTATTAGAAATGATCCAAAAATAAACTCAAACATAAGAGAAACCGATCAGAAATAAATTGTATCAGTGAAATATAGAGGACAGAAATTGGACTTTGCCAAGGAGCAAACCCGAGACCTCCTGAATGCTAGCTTGACTATGCACCAAACACTGGGCCACAAAGATCCTTGATGGTGGTACATAAACAAAAATAAAGTTGTACAAATGGAAACATTTTTAGTCTCCCCTTTTCAATGACGATTTGGCCTTGTTCTATTAAATTACAATAAATACAATGATCACGATGCATTCAATCATGTTCCTAAAGTAGGTTGACATATGATACCCATCACATATTTACCACAAAAAAAAATCTAGCTGTATAATCAGGGATTTGAGAGTATTTCCATGGTATATTTTACATACTCCACCGAGTACTATTTTGTGACCAACATTGTATAAACAACAAGATGGTTCATGAAATTCTATACGCGATGATAATCTTCATATACGTTGTCTTTCAGCCTGAAACCATCCTTGCTTCTTGAGAACTAGAACACAAAGTAATGTCTCGAGCACAGCTGCCTTCCATACCTGTAGTGTAGATAATACATGAAGGTGCTGTGACATGATTGAATGTGCTCCCAATCAGTGCTTTAGTCGAGTCCAGACTCGAGACTGCTTTTGACGGTCTCGTGACTCGGACACGGAGCCGAGTCACAATGTAAAACATATGGAAACAAGCTATTTTGTTGGGGACTCAGACTCAAAACTTGTGGACTCGACTACAGCCCTGCTCCCAATCATGGGATAGCGAGTTCAAAACCGATTGATGTCCTGGAAATTACACTGTTCCGCAGGACATTTAACTCATATTGCTGCACGAGACCCAGATGTAGTAGATGGGAACCTCGCAGGCCATTCCTTAAAATGCTTGATCTGCTTATTAGGGGCCCGGTTATCCACTAAAGCCAGGATGATAATAGTCACTACTTTGTTTTATAACAGCGCATGTGCATGAGCATGGATTACATGGAAAATGCACTCTAAAAATGCATTATTTGTATTACTATTGTTATAAATTAAACTATACATTAACTGTACATGGCATAATTTACATATCATACAGAGCACTATATTCCTTGCGATCAATGTTTATTAACCCTTTGCCAAAGGGACCCATGTGTGACATGTACTAAGTCCATGGATATGTCAGAATCTCATAGGCAACGGGTTAACGAGGAGACTTTCACGCGACAAATGCGCTATAACCTCTCCTCTTCGATATTTTCCAACAGGAAGTCATCCTTTCTTCTCCTCTTGTAAAACGGTAACTTGCCCCCGCTCGTCTTCTCACCCTCCTTCTCCTGTCTCTCCGTCGACGTCTCATCATCATTACCAAACTGTCTGTAGAAGCCGATGTTCCAGAAGTTACTGCTGCCGTTATCATTTAGAGGTCCTTTGAAGATGGACTTGGCCATCATCTCCTTTCGACCCAGATGTCGACGACGGAGGTAGAAGACGATTCCGATGACCACCACGATGAAGACTATGAAAAAGATGATGATCATGGTGACATTGGTTCCGACGTGTTTGTGTTGTCCAAGTCTTATCGGACCTAAATGGGTAAAAGAATGGGTAAATGAAATACATTAGTAGTAAAAGGTAGTAAGGTACAAATTATTTATTATTTAAAGCATAACAAATAATAGTACAGAATTGAAATTCAAAATATATCAAAAATGTGGGTTGAAGATTTTAACTAGTTGAAGTCATATTATCATTAAAGCATTTGAAGGGAACAAGTAAAAAACATAAAATGAGTAATGAGATATTAGAACTACACTACAATAAGGTATAAATCAATGTCATCTTCTCGGTCTTAAATTTATATACCAGTTTATTACAATATTTGCACCATATTACAATGCACAATACATCTGCATTATAACCACAATCAACATTCCATCTTACCAGTAACGGACACGTATGCATTCGTTGTGACAGCGCCCTCCGAGTTGGTTGCTGTACACGTGTAGAGGCCATTGTCCTTTGGGTCCACGTCATTCACTACCAGGCTATCGTTGCTGACCTGGTAGTGGCTGCCACCAGTCTCTACCACCTTGCCATTGTGCCGCCACACAACCACTGGGTTGCCGGTACCTATCACCTCACAGGGCAGATGCAACGTCTCTCCAGTTACGAGGCTCTGGTTTGTTGGTCGGGTGATGATGTGGGGTAGACCTGGCAAATTGGTCAATCAATAAAAACAAAATAAGTATAATTTTTTGCAAAGTTTCATCATTGATTTTATTGGACTAGTGATAATTTGTGGTGGACATGACAAGTTTGAATACAAATTATTATATGAATATTTGTTCGCTATTAATATAATTGAAAATGAGCACAGAAAACAGGGCTTCCCCAGGATTCAAACCCGAGACCTCCAGGTTGCTAGACCGGTGCTCTTATAGCGAATGAGCTGGAAAGCTTCTGTGATCACTGAAGTGATGCAGGTTTTTTGTATATAAATTGTTTCAAACATACATGTAGGGAAACTGACAAAAAATATACAATATAAATGAAAATGATGATTAAAGAAAATAGGGATATGAAGAATTATGGTTATTAATTACCTATGATGAGTATGGTGTCAAATCGTGAAGATGTTTGGACAATGTTGGTTGCGATGCATGCATACTTCGCCATGTCATCCCTCCGAACGTTCTGTATATGAAGTGTTCCATCTTGGATGCTCAACCTAGAATCAAATGATTAGATCGTTCAAGACGGATTAGACTCATTTATACAAAATATTTTAATTGATAAGATTATAACAAGCAACCAGAAATATTTAGTAAATGGCCTATTAAATTATCAGATTGGGTCTTATTGAGGCAATGATTAGTATGAATTATAATACAAATATTATTTCAGTAAATGGTCTGGCTGGTTTCATTTATATCCAAATTGGTAATCAGTCATGGGCAGAAGGTCATTGTGTATGGTTATTAGTCTAATTATCCTTATATCCTGGAAGCGGAGTGGCTCTCCGTTCTTCCATTCAAATTTCTGTAACTGATACAATATTTATGGCAATTTTCTAATACACTGATAAATATATCTAAACATATTATATAGACCCACATACTAAACTTGTGATGAATGTTACATGATATGAAGAAAAAATCTTTCCCTTTTTTTCTTACCTTTCATCTTGTAAGTGCAGTGATCTTCCATTCTTCTTCCATGCTATAATAGGTCGAGGTACTCCTGACACTGTGCATGGGATACTGACGTCTGTGCCCTCTCTCGCTTCTATCTGCTTGGGTCCTTCCAAGAAAGTCGGAGATTCTAAGTCAACAGAGTGTGAAAAAACATTAGCACTATATCAAAATGTTCCCTGTTACGATTTTGCAATTTCAGTAGAGTCAATACATAGTGCACTAGAGTCCTGTAAATATTGGGTTAATCTCGGTATACATATAATGCACATTTACTTCAATTTTCATAGCCAACATATAAAAGTTAATATATATTACAGCTAGTATATCAAATTTCTTTTTAGTTTTCTTAATTATACTGTACAGACATGTAAAAGTGTTAGTTCATGTGAATCATGACATATCTCCAAGATGTCATTGGTTGCTTACCATAGACAGATAACGTGACTGCTGATTGGTCGATTCCCAACGGGTTGGTGGCGCTACACCAATATGTTCCGGCATCGCCGTGTGTGACACCCCGTATCAGGAGGGTACCATTGGTGTTGAAGCTCTGGAAGCGATCACCCGACAGGTTCTCCCTGTCATGTTCCCCATCACGTGACCAGGTGATGCTAGACTCTGGCAGACCAACTACGGAGCAGCTCAGCACGGCCGTCTCTCCAACAACAACCACATCTGACTTAGTGCTCAGAATATGAGGGGGTTCTGTGGGAGGGATGAGGAATGAGGAAAAAACATTAAGAGTTGATTTATTTACAGATTATCTGATTAGCTCAGTGCTTGATTGGATTCAGTAATTGATTTGAATTTAAATTCTGAAATGAGTTTGTTTGATAATTAGTTGATTAACCAATCGATCTATCAATTACTAGTAATTCAATTGAATGTTTAATCAATCAATCAATTACTGGTAATCATTTATGAATTTAGAAAGTATCAATTTGGACTTACATACAGTTAGAGTAATAAAGGTCTGTCCTAAGGGAAACACTTGTGAGGTGACAATAAATATAATTTTGTTTATAACGTATGGTCAGTAATGCAGGATTATTGACCAATCCTAACAGCTAAATAAACAACATGAACTTCTTAAGTTGTATGACCTCACTGCAAAGTTGGCAAACAAAACCGTGAAGTAGACGTCTGTCCCACTAAGAGACAAGCTTTTGTCCTCAAGATACAGCACAATAATATGTTACCATTTAAAGTCAAGAACAAAGAAATAATAACCAATAACTGCTTGCCCTCTCCTCATGAGTATTAAAACAAACAAACAAAAAGAGTAGCAATGAAGAAAGTTAAGTGAAGGTTTTTCTAAAGGGAGACTCTTGTGAGGATGGGTTTTTAACTGTTAGGAATGTGACTTGTGTTACATAGTTACACAAATCCATCTTGCTAGTGGCAGTAAACTGGATTATTATATACAAGATCCAGACTTACAGCTAAGTGAGTTAAGCGCTTAATTGTCAAGATAAGAGATATGTGATTTGGAATGGTGATACACTGGCTTGCACCTTGGGTGTAGTAAATGTGTATAGTTGCCAAAATCGTTTTTGATATGTGAACTAGAATGTGCAAAACAGACTGCAGACTTACAGCAACATTATTACACGAGAATTGAAGGTCTGTCCTAAGGAAAGCACTTGTGATGATCAGAGAAAAATCAAATTACTTTTGTAATGATGATACACTGACTGCAACTTGGTTGTAGTAAATGTGTATAGTTGCCAAAAT
Organism: Echinarachnius parma; assembly: GCA_037951105.1. Classification (NCBI taxonomy): domain Eukaryota; kingdom Metazoa; phylum Echinodermata; class Echinoidea; order Clypeasteroida; family Echinarachniidae; genus Echinarachnius; species Echinarachnius parma. The sequence goes on along the minus strand of JBAMJV010007083.1, from coordinate 16,428 downwards.
CGTTCTTGATATGTGAACTAGAATGTGCCAAACAGACTGCAGACTTACAGCAACATACACAAGAATTAAAGGTCTGTCCTAAGGAAAGCACATGTGAGGATAGATAAAATCAAATTACTTTTGTAATGATGATACACTGACTGTACCCATGGGTATTGTTGACTTGTATAGTTGCCCAAATCACAAGATGGAGATGTATGGTAGAATTACAAGGGATAAGAGGTCTGTCCTAAGGAAAGCACTTGTGAGGGAAAAAAGAAAATCACAGTAAGCCTTATGGAAAGTTCTTGTGAGGACAAAGATAACAACAAAATGATTAATCACCTTTAACAGTCAAAAACGCAGATTCACTGGCCACTCCCCGAGTGTTGCCAATTTGACAAGTGTAGTTGCCCGTATCCTCCCTGCGAGTTCTGGTGAACTGGAGAGTGCCTGAAGAGATGAAGACTCTGATACGACCACTAGCAAGATCCTGTGCTGGTAGCGGCTGACCGTCCTTAAACCAGTTCTTGACAGTTACGCGAGGGGTGGGTTCACCTTCAGCCTGGCAACGGAAGGTGGCTCCAGATCCTACAGTCACTGTGCGGTTGAGGGGCATATCGCTGAATGTAGGAGAGTCGCTTGATACCACTGTTGATGAACAACACAAAGTTCATGAAATATACACTCTCTTTGATCGTAGGAAAAGGTGTGAACTTCTTTATATATATACTAAATGGCTACCTTACTCATTTCAAAATTTGCACTGCTTTGCACATCCGGCTAACATTAGCATTTAAAATTCACAAAATATCACCATGTAATTAGACAAAATATAGATGTCTTTATCCTGTCCACATTTAAAAGACAATTTTCATAATAAAATATGTTTTTTTTTTCTTACACGTTATTTTAGATACAATAAATGTTTCGAGAATGCGGCGAATATATTCAAGCACATGTTAAGTGTTACCTGTGCAGTTAACTCCGTTGCCAACCTCCCCTTTGGGACACTCCAGGCACACAGACTGGTTGCCATTCACAGATACACATTCCACTCCAGTGCTGCAAGGCAGTCTATCGCAGGGAGATGGGATCACCTGTCTGCACAGGTTTCCTCTTTCTTGGTCGTGAGCTCCACTGCATCTGATGGCTATCAGAGAAGAAGAAAAAATGAAAATACAATTATAATATTTTAGGAAATGAATACTGCACATGTACTCATCTAGTTGATAATACACATATAAATAATCATCAAAACCAATATCAATAAATGTGACAGGCTATAGCAAAACCCGGCACTTGTCGGTAATTCATGTTTTGAAGAAATGGGCATTTTTAAGTTCACACAATGTATCTAAAAGACCTATGATTGTAAAATTGAAACAATCATATCTTCCGCCAATTATTAACCAATTAGTTAGAACAAATGATCAAATGTAAGCTTGTGATGAGGCCTTTCTAATGGTATTAAAATCTACATTTTTAACTCTACCGACAAACATACATATGCAGCTACTGCTGCATACAGATTTCAATACTAGGTAACACCAGGATGAGGTAAATGAAGAACAAATGAAGCATCTTATCTTATTGTTCTCAACGGAAATGAAGGAAGTGTTTGGCAAAAAATAACCCACTCATAGAGGATGACATCATTTTACAAATATAAGTATAATAAAGCAAAATATGTTCAGAGGAGTTTACCATACAAAAAAAAAACAGAGACCACTCACCAACATCGTTGGTATGTGAGCAGCCAGTATTTCCCCATCCAGCATTGACGCACTGTGACAGCCCCATCTCCCAGCCTTTGCAGTCGACACCGGTCATCCACACGGGGGTGTCTGAAGAAGCCATCCCAAAGACACCACCTGAAATGATCTCCAGGGCTGCGCCTTGACCCAGCTGGTGACAGACAACCTGGAACGTGATGGATAAGATTATGCCATTAGGTACGGGTCTGATATCATAGACTACGTATGATATCAACAGTCTCTAATCATGTCACACGGATGATTTTTCTCCATCGATGTTGACTCGTGTTGAAAAAACTAATAAACAATGTCACATGATGATGATGATTGATGGTAAACACTATAGAGAGTAGTCCATTCCCCGTCCATCACATTTACAATTGATGTACGCATACATACACAAAATAAAGCAAACATCAAGAAATCTAGATTATCGTCAAGGAAATTTGCTCTTTTCTGATGAATTATGAGGGAATTTTTCAAAATTTGGGGCTAAATTGCCTCGAGCCTCTCATGTATTTCTTTTCATTTGTGTATTACTCATTAATTAATTAATTTATTTTCTCATTTTCTAAAAAAGAGAATAACATATGCAACAAATCATGATCATAATAACTTACAAACAATACTGCAGTAAATAATTAAATTCAGTGAACATATATTGAAACTTACATCTGCATCGGTGAGATCCCAGTTATTGTTGCATACAGTGCCCCAGCTGCCCCCATGGGAGATCTCTACGCGCCCCTCCGCTGGGGTGGAGCCCCCAACCAGACGGACTGGTTCACTCTCTCCAAGCATGAGGAGCACATCACTCAGGGGCTGATAGCCATCACTGCAGCCAGCCTGACATGAATAGCCTGTATGAGAATGAATAGGAAAATATGGAATATAATAAAAATATTTAATTTTCTTAGTTTGTTTATCCCTTTGTACTTTGTATATAATTATGTCGAAAAAGTGTCGAAATAAAATAAATCAAATCAAATCAAATCAAATCAAATCAAAGGGATCTAGTACCAACAAATCTTACTTAGAACTGCTGTGGTACTCTCATACCTTGTCATATTTGTATAATTACCAATATAAGCATGGACTAGGTTTTGGTTTTGGAATTTCCGTTTCGTTATGAAGATATTTACAATTGAAGTGTTCAGATTTTAAATTATCCACTGGAAAGTTATAACTGTTTACAAAGTCAATGCAATGAGTTAGTGAATATCACTTTGCATTTTCACTCATTACTTGGCCATATAATGTCCACTTAAGATGAAATTTTCACACATTACTCAGTGGACATATAGTAGATCACAACAATACACAATTTCTCAACCTGTCATCACGTTTTGCACATGTCAACAAAGTTACTAGATCCCATTAACAGTCACCTATCTATAACAGCTAACCTGCTATCAAAACTAATCCCGTTATGGAACCTGCATGTCTATATGGGAGGTTTCCTGATCTGCAGTGGCCATTTTTCTTGAGGTCACTATACACAGGTTTAACTGTGTATATTCAATTTCAACGTTAAAGGCCTTCATTTATGTGTTTCATAAAAAGATGAAAATCAGAATTATACACTTCATCTTGATTAGATGTGGAGTTTGTGGGTACATATTTAGCAACAACCCTTCAGTAAAAAATCCCAGAAAAAAAAAACAAGAGCACTTAATTCTGTGTTTCATAAAGGCATTGTAAAGGCAAGACATGATGACTTCACATCTCTGACAATTTGTATAACTTTATCTTCATTAGATGTTGACTTAGTAGGCCTATATCAGAATAAAATAATATATGAAATCAATCTATCAATGATATCATCATTATTCATGAATCTCATTCCGAAAGATCAGTGGACGCACCTTGAAGGAAATAACCTGGTTTGCATGTTCTGCACATGTTGCCGTTCTGTCCGTCGTAGCACTCTTCGCACGCTGAGCCACACGGCTCACATCTGCTCGTCTCGGTGTTGCCATACTGTCCAATTGGACAAACGGTTGTGCAGTTTGATCCGTGTAGGAAGTTAGGGGCACGGCAGCTTGTACAGGTGTGGGAAGTGGTCTCGCACGTCAGGCAAGATGTCGAACACATCTCACACTCGCTCTGATCATTGGCAAAGTAACTATGGTTGTGTGAGAACAGGAAAGTAAAAACAAACATTTATGGATCAATGTCAGTAAAAGAAACACAAGTCGAATTTAACTTTCCTATCTTGAAAGGATATGTGGTTGTGCATGTTGAGAGAAATATATATGTAATATGTAGCAAAGAAATAGTATTATATATATGTTTTCTTTTTCCAGCAGGTGTATGCTGATATGGTAAGGACAAGGCATTCTACTAGGCAAGTCAATATATCCTTCTTCCCTCCAACACCTTAGATATAAGTATATAACATAACATATAACATTGGTTAATGGAGAGATGAAAGAACATGCCTATTGGAGATTTACATAAAATTGGCTATAATCGTGTTCCTTGGGAATAGATTGAGCAACTACTGTTTGAAGGACGATACAAATGTAACAAGAATTTAGCAGCTTTAGTAGTATTGTATTTGGTATTAATATTCAGACTTAAAATCATACAATTTGATCTTGGCTAGGAGTACGGTACTCACCCATCGTCACAGCTGGACACGCACCTCAGCGAGGTGTCGGGGCCCGAACATGTCACTCCAACGTCTTCCTGGTGCGAGCAGTCGTGCCTCCCGATCTCTTCGTGCGCTCGATCGCAAAAGGCCAGGGAGCTCTCCTCCCCACTGCACATCAGTTCGTCCAGGAGGATGGGGCCGAGTCCAGGGCCGAAGATGCCCTCTGGATGTGCCCTGAGGGCGGAACCCATGTTTAGTTGCCGACAGACCACGTTGGCATCGGCCATATCAAAATCGTCATCACAGATGGTTCCCCATTTGCCTCCATACAGGACCTGATTGAGAAGAAGAAAACAAATTGGGAAAATGTATTTCATCTATTGCCTATTAAATGTTGCGATCCCAATAGAGCAAAAAAGTTCACCACTTTTTAACTTGTCAAATTTCAATAGAACATATTAAAGACATAATGAGAAAACGGATAAGAAATATGATGAAATTAACATTTCCATTTTTGTTGCTGATAATACCATGAGAAAGGAGTATTTTACAAAACTTATTAATTTGCTTATTTGCTCACCTCCACTCTTCCTTCAAATCTTGTCTTGCCGCCGACCAGTCTAATGCCAGGGCGACCTCTTGAGACCAGTCCGGTACAGGAGGCCACACAGCTCTGAGTCTCTGTGTCCAGGTAAAATTCTTCTGGACATCTTGTGCACTGGGTGGATGTGCCACTGCATGCTGTACACTGATCACTGTACATGAACAAAAAATGCTCAATCAATCAGTTGGTTGGTTGGTAAGTCAATAAATTAATGAATAAATTAATGATTGATTGATTGATTGATTGATTGATTGATTGATTGATTGATTGATTGATTGATTGATTGATTGATTGATTGATTGATTGATTGATTGATTGATTGATTGATTGATTGATTGATTGATTGATTGAATGAATGAATCAATGAATCAATGAATGATTGAATGAATGAATGAATGAATGAAGGAATGAATGAATAATGAATGAATGCAGGAATAAATGAGTGAATAAATGAATGAAAGAATGAATAAATGAATGATTAAATCAATTAACTCACCCAAACCAACAAATTTAACAAGGTCCACATAGTTGACCTAAGTCAAAAAGTACTATAGACCTTCAACATTTTGAAAGTTATGCAGCTAACACCAAAAGGCAAATTAGGCACTTATCTTATATAACTTTTAATTGAACAAGAAATATCATGTTTGCTATAACACCAACATTCTGCTTCACTGTATAATCACTCATGTACGTAGTTGACCAAACAGCCAACAAAATCACCAAATTTCTAATTAGCCTACCTGCAAGGTTGACACATATGCTGCTCATCGGCATACGACCCCTCCTCACATTCCTGACGGCAAGTGAAATCAGTCCTCCTAATAATCATTAAAAGAAAAAGAAAAAAATATCAAAATATTATAACATGATTTATTCATCATATAATACATGTGCTAATATGGCTTCACAAAAAAAGAAATACAAAAAATAATATAAAGACAATTTTAAGCGAGACAGCATAAAATGGTCAGATTATAGTGTACATTGACCAACATGATATTACGTACGCCAAGAACCTAATTTATACAAAATAAGACTAAAATATGAGTTTCTAATGAAAATTTTCAATAAAGTAAAATCTTTGCATTATATTTTATTTCCATATATATCAAAACATTACTTTACACTTCAGTACATAATTACTTTACATAAATTTACGTTACTTTACATTACGTCACCAATGCGTTACCTAACATGGTCGTCGGGACACGTCAGGCAGTGCGTAGCTTCCTTGGAACAAGTCGCACAGTTCAGATCACAGACCCCGCAGCTCTGTCCATCACTGGTCACGTACTTTCCATTGGTGCACGCAGACGCACTCACGCAGGAGTTGGACGTATCCGGTCCCTCGCATATTACACCTGTCAGAAGAAAGTACAGATGATGAATTTTATTGTCCACTAATTAAATTCACATAATATGTTTTTTATTCATATAGAGCCTATCAAGATTCAGGTAACATACGTCGCAGCCCTGTCCGTCGCTGGTCACATACTTCCCATTGGTACATGCAGACGCACTCACACAGGAGTTGGACGTATCCAGTCCCTCGCATATTACACCTGTCAAAAGAAAGTAAAGATGTTTTGATTTTGTAAAAATTAATATAGAGCCTATAAAGATTCAGGTATGACACCGCAGCTCTGCCCATTGCTGGTTATGAATTGCCCCATCATATATCATGATACATCCACAGTAGATACATTTAAATCACTCCAATAAAACATACTTGATTTCATCAACCATATATAGGATTATTTCTTTGTTTGGTCCCAATGCACTTGCATACATGTACTTGTCAGTGTTGTGTTATTGGAATTTGGTATTTTTAGTTTAGGCATCACACGTATTATTTGCAGGGATGTTTCATAAAGATCCCAAGTTGAACTTAACTCTAAGTTGGACTTATTTATTATGGAAAGCCATTTGTAGCCTTGGAATACAATATATTCAAAAGCAACAAAGCAATAATTTTAGACTTTTCCTAAATGTTGCATCCATATCATAAAATCTCCTTGATAATAGAACATATTAATAAATTTGAATCAACATTTTATGCCTTTGAAAAAAGACTTTTACCACAATTTTTCAAAGAAACTAATGGCTTTCCATACTTTTTTAGTCCAACTTATAAGTTAAGTTCAACTGGTAGTAGAAGGGCGACTACTGTATCTACCTGCATCCTCTCTGTGACTGCAATCATGGATGCCCTGTCCGTTGTGCTCACACTCTAGGAGGTTTGTCTCTGTTCCCCTACAGTTGAGGTTATCCAGCACTATGGCACCACGACTAGAACCAAACCTGCCATAAATTTAGATTATATATAGTCATTGAAAATGTTGCATAAATGTACTAAAAGAAAAAAAGGAAATAAAGACTCATATGCTGTTCATCTTAATATAAATTTCAGGGGCCGCGGAAGCGGGGGGCTGAGGGGGCTGCAGCCCCCCCCCCCCCCCCCACTTTTTTGGCTAAAAACAAAGAAATACATAAGCACAAAATAATAAATATAATAACAGCCCAAATGTGGTCAGCCCCCCCACTTTCAAAATCTTTCCGCGGCCCCTGAATTTAATATGGAAAGTATGTATATGCACGTATTTACTCATTTTGGGAACAACAATGTGAAGCACTTTAAAATCTAATTTGGGGAACAAAAAATCATATACTCACTTGGCTTTGATACTGGCTTCCAGTGCCCTTCCGAGTCCAAGCTGTCTGCAGACTACATCAGCGTCCAGTAGATCCCATTGGTCATCGCAAACTGACCCGTAGTCCTCACCGATCTTGACCTCTACTCGACCCTCCAGAGGGGATGATCCATCAACGAGTCGTATGGCATCGGTCCTCTCCAGCTTGTATTCACGGCAACTATCAACACAGATGTTTTCTGCCAAGAGAGTTTAAGTTACAGTAATTATACTAGTAGTGTTATACATGAACATGTACATTATAGACTCTTCTACATTCATTATTAATTAGCTACATTTTTTATTCAAGGCAACAATTAAAACAAACAAAATATTTTCTGGGAGGGAAAGGCACTGAAATATACTAAGATGTAAAAACATCACAAATAGTGTAAGCCTATGAAGCTGTAGACCTCCTTTCTGACAGTTGTTCCACCGAGACTCAACTGTGCCAGTCTCCGCTAATGAAAAAAGCCAGCTAGAGGCCGTTATTTCTGCTACTGCTATATCATCGAATTACTTGTTTGTTTCTCCATTGTTCATCTTCTTTAGATATGAATATAGTCAAACATGTGTTAATGGCCACCTGTCTTTAGCTAACATCGTCCCTATTGTGACAGTAAAAAAACAATGATTATGGAACCTGTCTATAGAGTTCAGCTGTCTACAGTGGCCACTTTCCTTGTTTCCCTTTAGGCAGTCACAATATAGTACTTAATCAATAATCGTATAATTTGTTTAATAGGCCCGTAATGATATATTATGGTGTGGCAAATAAAACATACATTGTACATGTCAGTCTTCCAACAGAATTAATAAAATTAAAACTAATCTGTCCAACATGAAAGACAATTTATCCACATTGGAACATGTATTGGAACATGTATTGGAACATGCATCAAATGTAAAAATAGCCTTTTACTGTTATAGGGAAAGTTTACCTTGAAGAAACTTCTCAGGCTGGCAGCTGGTGCAGTGCGAAGAGTCCATCTCACAAGTCGCACAGTTCCGACTACAGTGGATGCACTCCCCTGCACTGGGATAGTACCCTGGTCCACAGTGCTCCACGCACTGAGACCCCATCAAGTGGGTCTCAGGCCTGCACCGGGTACAGGTGTAGTTGGGACTGGCGTGGCACGACTCGCAGTTGGTCTGGCACGGCAAGCAGGACTGGTCCTCACTGTGGGCATAGAAACCGGTCGAGCAGTCTGGTACACACTTGCGTAGACCAGGACCTAGAAAAGGAAGAATAAACATAGTAGTGCAAACCTTCTAAAGCAGATACACTTCAAATTTCTCATTTTTGAGAAGAAAACAAATAAAGTCACACTGCAAATTCTATATCTGGTTGCAAATTAGAACAGTTATTCATATTTTAATGTCCAAACCAGAAAAAATGTGTACATTGCACCGTGATTGGAAAATGGATATCTAATGTGCACCCTCTTTTTATTGCTTCAAATATATGGAAACTGGCCAGAAATGTATAAGTTAAATGAAAAGAAAAAAAAAGAATATATACACTAGACCTCCAGCTTGCTAGAACGGTGCTCAACCAACTGAGCTGTAAATGGCCCTATTAAAAAGTACATGTATACATGTGTATCTTTCTATCATGTGAATATTACCCTCTTGCCATGTGATTGCCGTGTGACTATCACATGCTACTTACCTGAGCACTGTATGACTGCATCTCTAGTGTGGTCACAGTTGTGTTTGCCCCAGTCCGAGTGGTGACAATCCTCAAGGCTTGTCTCGTATCCCTGACATAGCAGATCGTCCAGCCAGATGGTACCGTTGCCTGGGGCAATACCAGATGGTGCGCCTACCTCCAGCACTCGTACAGCATTGCCTGCACACATGGGTAAAATCACAAATGCTTTTATAGTGACTTCTAGTCTATCTTCAATTTATAGTCATTCTTCACCGATTGATAAACCCGCTTTTACAGTTGTGAGATCAGAAAGAGATACAATCAATTGTATGTTACAATTAATAGTAAGTCAGATCATGTGTTCTAAATGCAAAAATCTGATTGGTTGAAATGCGCAAATTTGATGACTTACAATCGATTGTACTTCTTTCTGCAATGGGGCCCAGGTCTTGTTGCAAAAATAGTTGCAAAATTGCAAGTGAATTCAGATCATGTTACTAAATATGCTAATCTGATTCAATTCATCAATATTTATTAATCAAACTTTGAGTTGCATTTTTATAATGAATGGTACTAGAATGTCATGATTAAAAAAAGCAACGTAGTAACTTTATACATGTACATGTATGTACCAAGTAACACAAATCTCAATAATTGCAGTTGAAATGTATTCAAAAATCAAATGCAAGAGTTTATATTTACCTAATCCAAGAGCTCTGCAGGCTATATGTGCCACATGCAGATCAAACAAGTCATCGCAGATAGTTCCCCATTCACCCTCATGAAATACCTAGGTAATCAAAGAAACACAAGAGATATTTAACACAAAGTTATATACAATATTGTTATCCTGTATGATGTATAAAAGCCAGAGTTGCACTTTGTCATTGATATCCTGGACAAACAAACAGAACAAAGCACAAAGACTGTTAAAACTTTTAAACAAAGACTACATAATGTATGTACAAGAATATTCAAAAGAGTTAAAAGTTGGCATAAGAAATAAAAATTTGTGTAAACATGTTATGAGTGATATCTTCATTAGATCTTAACATCGTTTGTGCAAATGAATTAAAAAAATAAATTGTCAAAAAAATTGTTATTATTATGGCCAATAAATTGTTAGAATAACCATCTCTGTTATGATTATGGATGTAGATCTGTAATAAATATTTATTAATTCATCCCCCCTCCGCCCTGAACATAAGAACAATCTGCAGATCTATCATGACAGTGGTTACAACTAGTTTCTTTGTACTATATTATATATTAAAATATATGAAAACATGTTTACATCTTGTACAGAAGACATTTTACATTTTGACAGATGCATTACCTCGATTCTTCCTTGGAGTTGGTTGCTGCCTCCAGCCAGCCGAATGACTTGACCCGGAAGCACCATGCCTTTAGCGAGAGAGGCAAATAGACCGAATGGACACTGGTCCACACACGAACCAGACTGATCATCTAACACCTTCATCATAAAATGAAACAAATTATATATATACATTATATAATTATGTTTAAAAATCATATATTATTATTATCTTCATATTAAGAAAATTATTAAATACCTTGCTCAAGCAGTACCACCATGCAGGTATGAGAAAAATATTCTACCAGGATGAGGGAGCAGGGGCGGGGGAGAGGGGGGGGGGGGGCTCAGGAACTTTGTGCCCCGCCCCCTTTCTCCTTTGTCTGACATTTTACATTTTTCTTGTAAGCATGTCACACTTTAGTTTCAGTTTTTTTTTCAGTGTTTAGAAGGGCTCTTAAAGCCAATCTATAGACTATTTTCGTAAAACACATGCATTCTTCATTGATTCCAGCCTGAGTATTCTAGGGACAAGTCCTTAATGGTTTAATTGTCTTACCTTTGGTGGCTGGCAAGAGCTGCATGTGACTGTAAGAGAGTCATCGAGGTCACATGACTGGCACTCTGAGTCACATGATCGACAGGTGGCAGTCTGAGGGTCACCATACATTCCTAGACCACAGTCAGTAACACAGATCTTCTCCAGTAGGAACATGTCGGGACCGCAGCTAATTACACATGCAGAATTCTGGGGAGAAAAAAAGAACCACATAATTATATCTATTATTTTGAAGTATTTTAAATGATTATGATACATTAGGTCAACTACAGCTCGATTTATATAGCATGCGCAACCTAATGAAAGTATAACTCTGATCATTGGATGCACACTCACAATTAAACAGAAAAATCCATCTCGTTCTGGAGGGGTCCTTTAATATTATGAGGTATAATGGAGAGAGAATAAGATAGTGTAAAATGATAACAGAAACAAGTCACAGTCTCAGTGGACCTAACCCTCGGAATATAGACTGATTTTTCAGTCTAACTCACAATTCCAATCAATTCACACCTGCTGTGCACTTTCTACTTCCCAGGGAGCATTGCATTCTGGCAGCCACGATGCACGGTTGTAAAAACTTTAAAATTCTACCAGGTCCCCATTTATACATCTGGGTAGAGAGCAGCATAGGCGTACCGAGGGGGGGGATGTTTGTGGTGCTCAACACCCGCTTTAGCTAAAACATTACTGTGTTAGGTATTCAAACACACCCGAACTACGCCACTGAATGAAGCTAAAACACCCCCCTTGAAAAAAGACAAGTGGATAGATTGTCTTGCTAAAAGACATACACCAGTCCCTCTCCAAATTTATATTGACTAATATCTTCTAAATATACGTTGTTTTTTTTATCCATGGTTATCCATCAGTTCCTTTTAGTTTGCAATTACTTACCTTCATAAAGCGGCTATCTGGACACGAAGTGCAGATGTCGTTTGTAATACCATCAGCGCACGAACCACAAGCATCCAAGTCACACTCCTCACATTGTGACGTCACAGTGTTGCCAAACATGTGGTCTCCGCATTCATTTATGCAGACCCCATTCTGAAGGAAATAATAAAAGGAGAAATACATTGAGGTTGAGAAATACATAAAATAACATGAGAAATAAAATGAGAAATACAAGCGAAGATAAATAAATAAATGCAAACGTGAAAAGACAAGCTAAAATGAATAATACAAGTATCCTACACACTATTCTACAGATATAACTATAGCCAGAATTATGTTCTTACACATCAAAGTCGAAACAAAACTGAGCATTAATGTTTTGTTTACAGTCATGATTAGCAGAAACATTACAATAACATTTTCAATATCAAAATATTATGATTATGGAGATGATTTGTTTGTGGTTATGTGATGCAATGGCGTAACGTGGTCTCACTCTTTATTTTTTGTCTTCAAATATTTGTTTTCTTTTGTTGTTTGTGAAATAATATGGCAGGGGGGCATGTGAACCCCCCCCCCCCCCCCCCCCCCCCCCATCACTGATGTGATGAGTGTTCACATTTGTGTAAAAGTTTGTGTGTATTTGTATGTGTGTGTGTTTTTTGCATTGGTTTTTATCAGTCATCATATACTATCCATTTGTTTACACAGTAATGTTTTTTCTTCTTTTCATATATATATAATTACCTGTAAGAAAGTGGGTGATTTACAAGCTGTGCACTGGTTGGGCGATCCTTCACACGAGAGACAGGAAGCAGCACACGCAACGCATTGTGGGCCATCTTGGTAGTAGCCGATCCCGCAGTCCTCTACGCATGCACCTGTTGCTCCTGCGAATCCACGGAAAATATATGTTTTAAATGTTGAATCACAATATCACAATAAGATATCAATTGCAATTCATGATTTTGTTTATATTATTATAGGCTTACATCTTGTCAACGATAATGCAACGAATGTGTTACTTCTTTTCGTTGTTTGTTTGTATTTTATTCGCATAATATTTGGGGGCACACCTTATGTTTTTCTTTATTTTCCCCAAAAATATTTATCAAATAATTGGGGCCAGGTGCCTGCCCCCTGTAGCTACGCCACCAAATAGCTAATAGCTATGTCACAAAATCCAGTTTTGAAAACAGCGTAAACAGAACAATTTGTCTATTTATATAGCTACTCAAACGATCACTTTATATAATTATTTAAAAGGCAATTAGCTCATTATAGAAGGACCAAGGATGAAGGAATGCTAAAAATGGGTTCATTTTTATATAATGACGCATGAAATGATGCAGTGTATATCGTATTTGAAGCCATGTAGCTAACGTAAAGCGACACTTTGCTGGAGCGACAATCGCCTCGGGGGAATTAGGTATCGCCATGTCCTCGTTTTGTTTGAAAATTTGAGGCATTTGTTAGATTCAGGCTTAAAGGATTAGTATGAGAGATAGGCCTAGTGTTAGAAATAGTTATTGGTTTATAAGAAAGGGAAAACAGTTATGGAGCTAGCAATTCTCGCCGGAGCAAGTGTCCCGTAGCAGTTATAAGATCTGTATACCACAAATGTATTTTTTTTAAATGGCAATGTAATGATGCAATTCATGAATTGGAGGGAAGCAGTAGAAGTTTAAAGGGGTAGTTTTGGTATAGAGGGCGCTGCATGAAATAATGTTTTTGTGAGGTTATGAAAAACTGAGTGTAAAATTTGAAAGAGCATAACCAGATAACATTGTAATGGCGGAATAAACTTTATTTGTTCAAAATCGGTTAAAAAACGGCTGAAATATCAATAAATATATCCGATCGTATATTAATCTGGGCCCCAGATTTATTCGATGATTTTTTTATTTTATTTAAAAGAATGCTTACATTTTTTCAAAATGTTTCAAGAGGTTTTTAAATAGTTGTTGATGATCACTCTATTTAATCATTATTTCAACAAAACATCACATGCATAATTTTGTATAAAAAATGGTTGAAACCAATGATTTCGTATAGATCGCCCTCTTGTGTTTTAATGGCTCTTTTTTAATATGAGATGGGATTGCTCGAATATGAGATGGGATTGCCCGAATATGAGATGAGCTTGCCCGAATATGAGATGGAATTGCCTAAATATGAGATGGGATTGCCCGAATATGACATGAGTTCGCCCGAATATGAGATGGGATTGCTCAAATATGAGATGAGATTGCCCAAATATGAGATGGGATTGCCCGAAGATGCGATGGGATTGCCCGAATATGAGATGGGATTGCCCGAATATGAGATGCGATTGTCAATAAATATATCCGATCGTATATTAATCTGGGCCCCAGATTTATTCGATGATTTTTTTATTTTATTTAAAAGAATGCTTACATTTTTTCAAAATGTTTCAAGAGGTTTTTAAATAGTTGTTGATGATCACTCTATTTAATCATTATTTCAACAAAACATCACATGCATAATTTTGTATAAAAAATGGTTGAAACCAATGATTTCGTATAGAGCGCCCTCTTGTGTTTTAATGGCTCTTTTTTAATATGAGATGGGATTGCCCGAATATGAGATGAGCTTGCCCGAATATGAGATGGAATTGCCTAAATATGAGATGGGATTGCCCGAATATGAGATGAGATTGCCCAAATATGAGATGGGATTGCCCGAAGATGCGATGGGATTGCCCGAATATGAGATGGGATTGCCCGAATATGAGATGGGATTGCCCGGATATGAGATGCGATTGTCTGAATATGAGATGGGATTGCCCGAAGATGCGATGGGATTGCCCATGAGATGGTTTTGCCCGAATGTAACATGATTTTCCCCCAAAATGAGATGGTTTTGCATGATTTGAGGTCCCTTTAGCCCGAGTAATGCCGTTTTCAAAACTCTTGGGGGTTGCAGCCACCCCTCCCTGTCTCGCATGCATAAACAATCCACATTTATATAATAATCGAGGGAACCTAAATTATTGATGTAGTTACTCAAAGTGACATTCAAGAGGTAATGATAACCCCAACATGAACTTATTTCATTATTCCTAGCGTGAACATCTACACATCTGTGCACAAATGGGTGTGTTGCAGCATTCAATTCACGTCATACAGTTGACCTTGAACTAATTTCTATGAATATGGTTCATAGAAAATGTGAAAAGGTCGTTTAATTGAATACATAGTGCATGGGAAAGGAATATGCACTGTAACTTTTTGTCACGATTGATTATATTATATTTTCAGTGAGAAATGTGCGTTCGTTCATGAAAATGTGACGTAGGCCGTTAAAGTAAACTTGCATATCGATATTATGATGAAGCTAACATTATTTCAGTACATAATACACAATAATGCATAATTACATTATAAATATATATATGCGTAGTATCGATAGATACATACAATGTTTGGGCTATAACTTCACTGTGGTGTGGTTCAGTTTAACGAGTCTTCGACTATAATGTTTCACGCTAATACATGACAAAATTAAAATAAATGATACATACGAATGATATCTAAAAATTTCCGATTTGATATTGAACTTGTTCGTGGTTATTTGGTATTCCTTTCTGTAGTGCATTTCTCTTTTATTTGTGTATTTACATTTTGGGGTGTTTTTTACTGTTATAGTCCATAAAAATAGCGTTGACATCATGTTTTGTTTCGGTTTTAGTTATTCTTGGAAAGAGTTTACTTTCGAAAAGATTAGCTCTTAGGTGGATTTTAATTGAATAATACCTCCGCATACTTCGTGGCCTGGTTAAAAACTAACAATATAATTGCAAAACGGGGGTAGAAAGAGAGAGGGAGAGGATAACGAAATATAGAGAAATGAGATGAAACGATTAAACGGAGCGAATGAGGGTAATAAAGGGCGCGAATGAAGCGAGACATACGGGAAAGGCCCGCAAAAAGAGAGAAAGACAGAGAGGTGTGGGATAGCGAATAAGGCAGAGAGAAAGAGAAACAGAGCAAAACAAAACAAATCAATTTCCCGCCAAATATCCTTACAGCCATGACAACTGCAGTCAAAGAGGCGCGATCGAGACACAAAAGAAAATTCCACTGGTCTACTCGCACAATAGCTGGAATGCGGCTACAAAGAGAGCCCTATTATCCCCCCTCTAATCGCTTCCGAGGAGTACACCTCGATTGAAGCGACACAAAAGACCAGCTTTTGTTCCCTAACCCCATCGACCCTCCATAGCCCACAGGTACAAATCAATCCAGCCAGTCTCGGCATGAGACTTCTCTTTCATTTCATTCCGACTGATTTCTAAAGAGGAAATTAATTTTATCTCCCACAAAGAAAATGCATACTCTATTTCTTTCATAA
>JBAMJV010007082.1:0-33278 GCA_037951105.1 Echinarachnius parma | reverse complement strand
AAAACCAATTATTTGTTTTAAATAGCGCCCTCTTGAGTTGTAACGGCTCTTTTTGAATGATAACAGGGGTTTTACTTAGTCGTTTGGAATTGTGTATACTTTTCGAGCATGGTGAAGTTATAACTACTACTTTGTACCGTAATGGTGCAGGTTTTGGTTACTAAAGTTAAGTTTGACCAATACTCAACTAGCCCTTTAATCCATCTTTCAATTCTGTCTATATGCACTGAACGCAAATCAAATTTGGAATATATTCCAATATATTCCACTAAATAATAGCTCTGTCTATCGACTTCGACATTATTTTGTTTATGATGTAGCATAAACAAAATAATGTCGAAGTCGATAGGCGGAGCTGTTATTTAGTGGTCATGTTTATTCTGGTCGAGAAAAGGGATGTCGTTTGTCTAATGTATGTGTCATTTGGTTGAAAATCAAGAATAAGAAATTGACAAAATCATTAATCCCCCGGAGGCTATATAGTATATACGTCCCCTGTACCCTCTACTGGGGCATTTTCAAAGTCGGACCCCGCATCCCGACTCGCCAAAAAAGTAATCCCCCGTAAAATCTGGGCAACACTTTCCCCTTATACATGTTATAGGAACACACAGAGCTTGAGAGTTCTAAATTGCTGTACTTAGTTTCATGAACGTCAACAGGCGGGGGACGGGGGGACATGACCCCCCACATTTTACTATTATTATTATTTTAAAGTGGAGGAGATTGTCCCCCTCACTTTTTCATTATGTATACATTCTGTATGTTTGGTTCCATATCTTACACTTCATATTATGTGAAATTTCTGTCTCGGGTGTGCACCAAATCGCCCAATTTCACGCCAAATGCGGCAAAAGCTCCTACTGTGGGAGGGGGACGACACCACACACTCCCGGTCCTTTTGCTCCCTCGCAACGTCCCCCCCCCTTTTTGAGAAGTTGTTGACGCCCTTGCTTAGTTTCATGGGGGCTCAATGCCATAGACTCATGAGCAATGGCTCTATAGTACAGGATCACCTGGACCCATCCTGCATGCAAGGCTCCTCATAAACGATCCACTTTTTCATACCCTTTTAAAACCCCATCTTGAATGTGCTAAATTGCAAAAATCAAAAAGCTCCAGGGGGCTCCGCCCCGGCCGGACCAACCTGGAAAGAACAATAGGCTATTGGGACTCTGTTTCCCACATGTGCACAATTTTGGGCAGAGGTCGTAAATAATGCTTCCATTAATTCAAATTGATAGTTGTATCCATTGTAAAAAGTGCTCATTTTGACAAGCTTTAAAGGGACTTAGTAACATTGTCCAAATCCTCAAAATCCAATTGGAATTATAGCTGTTCTCTCATACATTGTTGTGTTCGTATTAACAAAAAAGCATGGTGCAGGTTTCGGTTTTCAAATTTTCTCTTTCGTTAAAAAGATATTTACGATTGAAGTTTTCAGATGTTAAACAATCTAACTGGATCGTCGAAACCATGTACAAAGTTTAGTGCAATGTGTTAGTGAACATCACTTTGCATTTTTGCTCAGTACTCGGCCATATAACGTCCATTTAACTTGAAATTTTAGCGGTTCCCTCATACCTTGTTGTATTCGTATTAACAATTAAATCATGGGACAGGTTTTGGTTTTTTCAAATTTCCTTTTCGTTACAAGATATGTACGATCGAAGTATTCAGATAAGAAAAACTCCGGGCGAGTTTTTCCTTCTTGTGTACAAAGTGAGTGAAGTGAGTTATTGAATATCACTTTGCATTTTCGCTCATTACTTGGCCATGCAATGCCCATTTGACTTGAAATTTTCACACAATACCCAGTGGACATATCAGGTAACAGCAATTTTACATTGAATCAACCATTCATCAGTTTTTGCACATGTCAACAGAGTTACTAGATCCCTTTAAGGGCTGATGTGCCCCCCTAGGCCACTGTTATAATGGCATTTGACCAACTATACTCATTCAATCTTTTTCCTCCCTTTAAAAATACGCTACTAATAGGTTCACTATTTGATACAATTTTATCACACATTATAGGAGTTGCAAATGTCTGAAATCTAAAAGCTTCCGGGGACTCCACCCCCTGGACCCCAATTATTGTCCCCCCAAATGTGGGTGTCCCTTAGCTCAACAAGTCAGGTCTTCTCGAGCCATCAATACACTTCCAATGAGCACAGCATTAAACTTGTTTTGTAATAAGATAGATAGACTTTGTATTCCTATATATATCTTGCAAGTTCTAAGTGGCTAAAATCAAAAAGCTTATTTTGGCTCCCCGCCCCTAGACCCCCTGTTTGGGTTTCATTCGGTTGAAGAATATTTTCTGCCGCACACCCCTCCCCCCCCCCCCCCCCCCCCCCCCCGTCTATAAATTATGAGCATGCCTATGTGGGGCTTTAGCTCTCTCACTGGTGACTCTGGAAAATTTCAAATGTCGCCCACCCCCCCCCCCCCCCCCCCCTCCACCCCCATTGCCAAAAAAACGGACCGACGCCTCTGGACTACATATTTATTACATGTTAATTGCACATTGGAAGCTGTTAGGTATTTTAAACAGTCTGCACTGTGCTGTAATGGCTTTGCGGCGGACTCAACAAAATTGGGTTACATAACTGTTATTGTTGGCGTTTGTTGCTATGCCAGTGCCATATGATACCTACCATACTTTACCAGATGAGGTGCAGACAACGCGTTCTAAAATTGGTTATGCTTCACTGATTTCTGCATAAGTATCAGTCATTAATGTCATTTAATGTTTTCCAAAAATGTCTAATTTTTAGTGCTGCCTGTACTTGATGGGCAACCAAGTGTGTCCAGCGTGACATCCTCTTCAGCCACTCTCCAGTGGTCAGGATGGACGGCGGATGACGTGGGGGATCCCCCTATCATAGGATACACAGCATATGTCACTAGATTAGGGGCTGGGAACTGGACAGAGGTAGCGACAGTTGGAGCGAGTATGACGTCTGCATTTATAAGTGGTCTGGACTTCGACACTGCCTACGAGTTCAGTGTGGCGGCCTCAAGGGAAACACCAAATGGCATAGGACCGAGATCCCCGGCCAACGAATGCTACAACACTGTGTGGAAGTAAGAACATCTCTATAGTTATGACATGCATGATATACAAGGAATAGTATACTGTGAGGCGATAATGTGCATCGTGTGGGTCTGCAGGAATCTGGGAAATTGTGTTACACAAACAAATCAAACTGGGAAAACAGTCAAATCTGTGTTACTGGCAAACAAATTGCAAGAGGTCACCTGCCTACACTGTTAATTGTATTGTTTCCCCTTAGGTGGTCACTATACACAGGTTTGACTGTAATTAATTGTGAGCAATGTCAACTGCTGCCAATTGAGTTGAATTTTGTTTAAAGAAAATACTTCATATAAATGTTGAGGCTTAAGTCCTTACTGTGATATAAAACCATTCCTTAATGTAGTTAAGTATCCCCATGAATAAAGATGGTAATTATGTGCGTTGTTCTCTCTGCTGCAGCGCCCAGTGCTTCTCCATTTGGTGTCGCGGTTGAAGCAGTGAAACCAAGGCAGCTACGGGTGTCCTGGCAGGTAGGTCACTATCTTTATTGTTTAACCCCTTGTATACATGTATTACATCTGATGGGCTGCGTTAAAAGTATGTCTCCAAGGGAACAGGTTATTCCCTTGCCTACCATGCACTCAAAAAACAGAAGTGCTGTTTTTAGCACTTGGAGGGCTACATTCAGCACCTTTTCGGTGCTCGCATAGGGACAGCACAGCCTGGGCTGGTTCGACTAGTACAAGTGCTAGTTAAGCACCACTTGAGGTGTTACCGAATTTGCACGTTTGGTGCTAAGAAATCCACATTGTGTGTGATAATACGGGGGGAGGGGTGGCTTCCGTTTACTCCGAACTGAATTTAGCTCATATGCATTTCGTGGTAAAAGAAGCAGGATAAAGATGTCCGATAGTAAGATTTGAACCGGGGATCCCACGCGTCCAAGTCAGACGCGATACCGACTGAGCTAACTCGCATCACGGGAAGCCGAATGCACTGTAAGGATAGTATCATACAGTCTCTATTGTTGCGAATTTAGCACGTTGTGGTGCTGTTCTCACAGCACCAGTTTTCAGCACCGATCTTTTAGAACCTCGCCGACTTTTATTCACTACTTACACTTGTGGTGCTAAATTTGCTCCTCCAGGTGCACGATCGCGAGCAGCACTCGTTTTGTAGCACCTTCATTTTTAGAGTGTGCCTACGGGAACCTGATATGCTAGTATGGGGAGTTTAACATATCCAAGGGGACAGGTTAATCCATTGATATGGGAACCTGTTGACCCATGTTCAACATGTGTGAATATAGTCAGACACTTTTTGTTATATTATTGAAATGTTATTAAAGGAACCAACGCCCCAACATTATCCTTTGATATATAAAAATGATTATTTCAGTAATCTGTTTCACCGGCTACTGTAGAAATATGTGTCTTTAAAATATTTGGATTCAAACTTTATAATCATAACTACTGCAAACAAACATTCATGGGTCTACAGAACAGACTAGTTATTCATATGAATCCGCAACGAGTTATGTTTTCGGGTTGTCCGTACGTACGTCCGTCCGTCCATCAATAAGTACGTCCGTACTTACGTACGTCCCGTTCTCGTTATCGCGATATATATATATCTCAAGAACCGGTTGACGGATTTCCACCTAACTTACTTCCTGCTTGTATATTGAAGAGCCATTGGCGGTGGTTCCCTTTAATAAAATGTTAACAACTAATTATTCTGAGTATATCATAATTATAAATTATTTTGTATGTAGTAATTTGAACACGGAATGCGTTTCACCGTGTACAAATCAAGCACTTGGAAATAGTTATTCCATGTTGTTTTTTATCACCCTGTTTATCATTCATTTCAGTGTAGTTTGAAGTAAAACCAAACTGTAGATGATACGCTAAACATTGTCTGACGAAAGTTTTGCAAGAGTGAATCTGATCATTTGAAATACATTAAATATAACTTAATTGTATATGTTGGTTGTTTGGTTCGTTTGTAGGGTCTGCCAGAGTCGGCATTTTTGTGTAGGAGAGGCAACTATTTCTACAGGATCAACTATACATCCACAGATGGAAGTTCTACATCGGTGATCGTAACTGATATAACAAGCACATCGTTGCTGTTGACAGGCTTACAAACATATCTGGAGTACACTGTATACGTAACAGCGGGGAACAAAGATGCGGAAAGTGCTATAAATAAACCAGTGCTTATCAGGACAGCTGAAGAAAGTAAGAAAGATGTTGTGTTAAGGTTGGTCATACTGTTTAAATTTAAGTATACTTTATTTAATTTATATCTGATGTTAATTCATAGTAATACTTTAAACATATTTAATGTGCAATTAAGGAATGAATAAAACAAATTGAAAGACCATTGTAATAACATACAGAATAGACCGTAAAAATTCCATGATGAACAGATTAGCATTACCTAAGATACCATCGCTAATTGTATGAAGCCATGTTTCTATCAAACTATTGTAGTTGCCCCACCCCCTGGCAGTATAGCGATCCTGTACATCACACTCAATTCCTTGACTGTATCATGGTCAGCGGCGCTGCCTGAGAACCTTAACGGTAACATCCAGAAGTATGAGATTCAGTATCAACCTGAGTCTGATGGTGCTCAGGCGACTCTGGAGGAGGTGCTAGGTTCAAACCTCGAGGTAGAGTACACCATCGAAGACCTGGCGCCAGAGATGAATTACATTATTAGGGTGAGCTATGCAAAGAGAAAATCTCCCATTAGTCATCACCTTTACTATATAATGTCAGTTGGGTTACATAATTCACATTACGTGTATACCTGTTTAATAGTTTCTAACTCGCGACTTGACCGACTTTTGCCCGGTCTTGTCTGATATATTCCAGATATAGCAGTATTATTGACAAAATCATTAAAATTTACCAAAATATGCGTTCATGAGTATAGCTGAGAAAGAGATGAGAATACAAATTTCATTACATTTTTCGTAAAATTAGAAGATTTTTTTTTTTGGTAGAGCCACACATTATAAATATGTACTTGAAGTTTTAAAAAAGGGGGATTTGGTTAACTTGTTCTATGTGAGATTCAATACAACATAAGTAACTCTACATTTCAATGTTATATCTAGGTGAGGACTGTGAATGGTCAAGGAGCAAGTAACTGGTCAGCCCCGGTCATAGCCAGGACATTCATGTCAGGTGGGACTCGCGTTCTAAGCCCTTATAGAGTTATTATACGGCTTGTAACGACATGTTGTGAAAAGTATCGCCAGTTTTATTTGTATGGGGAAAAGATGAAACAACAATCCACGTGTCATTTCAGTCCTGAATATATTTTCTTTGAGATTCCTGTCTATATTTACCTTTTTGATCCATGACATTTACTCCGGCGACAATTGCTCCAATATTAATTCGTTTTCATAAAATCACCAAAGATGTCTAGCTCGAAACCATATCCTAACACTAACCATAACCATAGCCCTTTATACCAATCAATCTTAAACATACTTGTGATACATCTAGGACAACGCTTCGAAACGTTAGGTTTGAGCGCTACAAGTTTATAAGTTATACATTATTGGCGTTATTATTCAACCTTAATACAACCTAAATCGTTATTTTTACTATGAAGATATATCGTCGAAGCAAATGCCGCCAGGTCAAATATCTAATCACCATCTCAACTCTACCTACAGATTGCACGCAGTGCAGCTCGTCCAGTACTATCACAACTGTTGTCATAGCTGTGATGGCGGTTACCATTGTCGCTCTTTCTGTTGCTCTGGTTTGGGTATTACTGAGAGACAAAAGGTATGTTTTTATCATCTCAAAACAGTGGCGTATCAAGATGGTGCAAGCGTGGAAAATCCCTTTCATTCTTGGCCATCTTACCCCCCCCCCCCCCACCACATCCCAGCTGGCATTACAGATAGATACACCTATCATAACTATAGTTATGTAGCCCCATGCTGGTCCTTATTACGCGACTGCCAATTGAACAATAATATATTTTCGTTTTCATTCAATTAAACAATGTAAATCTTTTCGGGATCTTGTTGAATGTCTCCCATAAACATTGTGTAACAACAAATAATTATGTATAGACCTACAGTTACTAGAATACCCTGTGTATATAATTAGTATTGACAACCCGATATCGACATGCAACTCAAGGTTTGCTGACTGAGTTAACAACGCCAGATTATTTGTATTATAGGTTTTCCCGCTCAATTTTATACTTTTATCAATCGAATTCATTAAGGGTCATTCAAATTCACGCATTGCCGCGTAATCGTTGGTATCGGTCTTTCAAATTCCGAAAAGGTGCAAACGAATTCATGCATACGCATACGCTTTCGTGAATAGACACAAGAGTTCATTTATGGGCATTCGAATTCGCGAATTTGCAGTAGCGCCAGCATTTACTATAAAGGTATGCCCTTTGTGCGAATTCACTTGCTCCTACGTGATTTTGAACGACTATTTACGAATTCGAATGCTGCTTTGACACAGCGATCGCAAATCGCGCAAATTCGTTTGCTCCTTATATCAATTTGATTGTCACAATCGCGAAATTGAGCGGGAAAACCTATATTTGAACCACGAACAAGACACACTTCGAGATAGGCTGCATTATAGCCCTTTGAAGATTATAGAAGAAGAAGAAGAAGAAGAAGAAGATTGTACTTTGTTTACAGACGTTCCGCTCCGACTCGCCAGAGAAAAACGGACGAGGTCGATCACGTGTACGAGTCTCCAGTCATGTTAGCAGAGACACTGCAATCACCAGGCCGCGATGGTAATCCCGAGCACCCTGGCAAGGATTACACCGAGTTACGACCCAATCCTCCTGAATATGCCAACACCAGTGCTAACAGAGACGACATCGGATATGAAATACCTCTCAAGGACCCGCCAAGCTTGCCTAGTAGGCAGAAGGAGTGGCAGAAGGCCGGAGAGACAGAAATCAAATTGTGATTTCGAAAATGACTTCAGTAAGCAAATGATATATAAGTTGGGCTGTATGAGTAAATACTTTTTTCGAATTTATTTGGTTTTACGGAATGCTTGTAAATAATTATGTTTACCTGAAAACAAAATGGACGTAATACGTTCTAAGATCTAAAGCCGTTGGTACAAACTTTCGCTGATCAACCGATTTAGCTTTCGAATATAATAGTCATACATAGATCTAGTTTCAAATAACAGGCCCCTTAGATTTTAGGTTGATGGTCATTTAGGATTTCCATGAACTATTTGAAGCTAAATTATTCATAGCCGTTTCTCAACTAACTTCCTGACATCGTCGGGCAAATTGAACGTTATGACGTTGGCCTCCAAAAAACCCTGCGTTACATTTAGCCGAGCTTAATCTAATTCTTTTGAGAATTTCAGGCAATGAAAGAAAAAATGAACCGATGCAAAAACATTCGCATCTGCTGCTTTTATTACTTTTATGCGAATTTTTTTTTCGTAGTTTGTACAAAGTAACTGTGATTCATGAAATTCATTTTTGTTTTTGCTTATAAATCGTACGTTTATGATAAATAAACATCGGTTTTCACTACTTTTATATTCTTTACACCAGTTGGAACTATTATTTGAATTGGAAATGCGCTATATAGATAATGAATTATTATTATTATTATTCCATGTATTATACATCCATTGAAATGAAAGAGCCTGCTTTTTCTAATATTATAATACATTCTTATGTACTTTTTGTTGTTTTATATTAATGGGTATTTCAATGGGTTTAGTGATTTATTTTGTTTAAAACTAATATTTATCTATTTTGACTGCAACAAGAATCATTCATATGTTTTATCTCTGTAATGGAAAACACTAGTACCATATGTGTTTTACATAAATCACGAAAATACCAATTTTTTCAGCTGACATGCAGCGACAACAGGTCATGTAACTTCAATATGGTTGGTCCAATTACGTAAAATTGCTATAAAAAATACGCAAAACGTGAATACAAAAGTAATTAAGAGCTGGGATGACATCTTCAAGCTTTGCCGAGCCATCGGAAGAATCGCGAAGGGGTTTAGATAATGGTTATGATTGATCCCCTAGTCGATAAGATGATGAATGGATTTTCTTACAGCGTCTGATGTATATTTTTTAGTTAGAAATTATAATATATCGTGCATGCAGCATATATTAAAAATGAATATTCATTAATTCTAAAATATTTCATTATGCAAAATAGTTCGATTATATACGAAAAGGCTATACATAATCATTCCGTGTACATTTTGTACATGTTTGTACTCCATTTCTTACTGATTGTATGGTTTAAAACTGTTATTTTATATGAATGTATAACTAATATATTGTCCAATATTATGTCATATATTTGGCCCTATTTAGTTTTGCTTTTTAATTAAAAAATTGTATAAACAAATTACAGACATATGGAATAAATATGGAAACAAGGGCTTGTTTAATTGGGGTTATAGGATGTGGGATATGATGAGTGGGAATAAATAATATATAACAAAAGAAGAAGATCACGATGTATTTATTTAGTCTGGTTAAGATATATTATTTCATCAATTAAACGTTGATAAGTTTCCCGTTCTGTTCTTTAGTGTTCAGGCATTCACGCCGTTAGCATATTATGAGGTATGGGCTATATGAGGGTTAGATCCAGTGGCGTAGCAACATCCCGAAAGTAGCGACAGAACGGAGGGGCATGAGGGAGGATGTTTCACAAAGAAATATTATGTCATTATGACAAATTTGTATGAAAGTTGACAGAATTTGGCAACATTTTGGCCAAAATGTGTACGTGCACGTGCACGTGTGCGTGTGTGTGTGTGTGTGTGTGTATGTATGTTTATTCAATTGTTTATGATATGTAAATAATTTGGAGGAATATAAATCACTTTAAAAAAGGTTTGTGTGTATGTGTGTGTGTGTGTGCGTGTGTGGGTGTTTGTGTGTGTTTGAGTATGTATGTGTGTGTGCGTATGTGTGTGTGTGTGTGTGTGTGTGTAAGTAGCAATGCCTGTGTGAAGAAAGACAATGATTGTCTGCATCTGTCGGAAGTCGCCGGAAGAGGTCTGGAGTGTATGTTTCCTCCCTTTTTCAATCTGTTCAAATTCGAGTTCAGAAAAAAAAATTGTATTATTTTATATTCATTGATATACATCTTAAGTAATAAGCAAACAGTGTAGAATAATAATCATGTACAATCATTATCATATTATCCCTTTTAATCGACTTAGGTAAAAAGCAATTACATGTAGTTGGTACGTGCTTGCAGCCTCATGTCTACAAACGAATTATAGAACCCACCATAATACGCAAACAAAATAACAAAGTTTGCCTTACTTGAAATCGTGCTCATAATGGACCTTGGCCGGGAAATTGTCATTGTTTTTTTTATTAGTAGTATTTATTGCATTATTCAAAGACTTATAACTTGATTTACACAATCAAACCGTGCTCATGTTATTATAGGGGAAATACGATCAGCCCTCTGAATAAGCAAGCGCTAACTGCCTGAATGTGCATGTTGTGCGGAAATAAATTGTCGATTCTACCAAAATGAATGCTGGGTGCTGATCCATATAGAACATGGGAATATATTTACATAACCATCATATATTTATACCATTTAATGGGGTCGCATGTAATGTACTATTATGTACCAACATTTTCATGGTGATATGACTATAACATTATGTAATAACGAGTAATTAATTTCTCTCTTCTTGAAAACGCGAATTTGGGGTGAAATCGCACACCATCATATATTTATACCATTCAATGGGGTCGCATGTAATGTACTATTATGTACCAACATTTTCATGAGGATATGACTATAACATTATGTAATAACGAGTAATTAATTCCGTTCTTCTTGAAAACGCGAATTTGGGGTGAAATCGCAATGTTCGGGAAAAACCTTGACATTTGAAGGCAAAATCAGCTCATACTTTGCTCATGTTGGGGTTATTCGGACAACAATGGGCCCGTGCGTACATGTATTCTCCTGTTTGAATGAGTTTGTATGAGTCTGTACACGGTTGTTTAATGTTCGTTATGATGCGCTTAGGCATGCCATACAATTTGTTTATAAGTAAAACATACATGTATTGTTCTATTTTGAATGAGTCTGTAAGAGTGAGGTAGAATAATCAGGTATTTGTTTAAATGTGAGTATTGATTGCTTGCACCCACCTCCAAAAGGGGTTCCACCCAGTGGTGTACCCAGCATTTTTCAAGGGGGGGGGGGGGGTTATTTCGTCAGCCAAATTTCTGTCAGCGAGAGGGGGGGAGGGGGGTAGTCGTAGAAATTGTTTGAAGCCAAGACCAAATACCTTCAAAATTGTCGAGACCGAGACCAGGACCGGTCAAAATTTTTCGAGGCCGAGACCAAGACCATTGGTTGAGAATCCTGTAAGCGGGGGATGGTGGGGGGGGGGGGGGGGGGGGGGGGGGGGGTAGTCGTAGAACATTTTCGGAGCCCAGACCAAGTACCTTCAACATTTTCGAGACCGAGTCCAGGAACGGTCAAAAACTTTTGAGGCAGAGACCAAGACTATTCGTTGGGAATCCTGTAGGCGGGGGGAGGGTGTTCGTAGAAGATTATCAGAGCCGAGGCCGAGCACATTTACAATTTTCGAGGCCGAGACCAGGACCGGTCAAAAAATTGCGCGGCCAAGACCAAGTCCATTGGTTGAGAATCCAGTAATCGGGGGGGGGGGTGTCCGTTAAACATTTTCGAAGCCGAGATCGAGAATGTTCAACATTTTTGAGGCCGAGATCAGGATTCATCGCACTTTTCGAGGCCGAGACCAAGTCCATTGGTTGAGAATCCAGTAATCGGAGGGGGGGGGGGGGGGGGGGGTCCGTTAAACATTTTCGAAGCCGAGATCGAGAATTTTCAACATTTTGAGGCCGAGATCAGGATTCATCGCACTTTTCGCGGCCGAGACCATCGGTAATTGTGGTCGAGACCGTTATAATGTGGTCTCGAGACCATCTTCAAGTTGAAAAGGGGGGGGGCCGTGGTTCAAACCGCCCAAAACAGTCATTTTGGGGTCAAAGGGGGGTGGGGTATGAACGACCCCCCCCCCCCTGGGAACGCCTATGGTTCCACCACCTGTGGGGTACACAAACCCTCGCTCCCTCGCCACGCACTCGTGGCATTCATACCCGCAGTAAAGCAATTTATGCCACACAAAGAATCATAGATGAATAGATAACAATAATAATGATCATAATATCGTGGGAACTTATGTAAGAATGGCTACGCGTCACATGTACTTGTAAATGTACATTAACAACGTTGCTCGAATGAGGAAGTACACGCATTCATATTGATAATATTATACAAAACGGCCAGACGGGCCAGTTTACACCTACATTCATATTCCAGTTTCGAGTGTATCGAGCAGGTTCAAGATGGCAGAGATGAAGCGCGGTGTGGTTCGAATAAAATGGATTTCAGTGATTTTCTTGGCATGGTTTGCATCGACTACGGAGTTTGTAGGCGGTGAGTTTCACAACTATAAATAAATACTGATAATTATTGTACCATATTTGGATCCTTTTAACATTGTGCTTGCACTTTGCATACTATCGCTATTTACATTTGTATAAAACATCTTATTCTACAGCTTCGATCCTGCACTGGATTTGGATAAGTCTACACTACTTAGTTGCAAACAATGAGTTATTTGACAGATTTATTATTTTGTAATGCCTGCGTCACAAATCAAACGGACTCCGGCCAAATTTGCTGATCGCCAGGAGGTCGCCGAGTTTCAAACCCGCCAGGGAGTCGAGCGTATTTGTCGCTTAAAAATCTACCCTGTCACATATTGGACGGGGCTCGGGCGGAACACTAGTTATCAGAAATCGTCCGGGGCCCGCCGGTAAATAAATGTAGTGAAGAGTACAGTCAAACCTGTTTTAGTGGCCACCTGTCTATAGCAGCCAGCCTGCCTATAGTGGCCACCAAATGTGTTCCCCTGCAGAGGAAAACAATGTTATATAACCCAAAGGCGCCGGAAGTGGGGGGGGGGGGGGGGCAGGGGGCGACCGCCCCCCCCCCCCCCAATCCAAAAAGTGGGGGGGGGGGGGCAAAACGCGTTTCTGTCCCCCCCCCCCCCCCCAACAAAAAAGAAAAAAGAAGAAGAGTGGGAAAGAAAAAAATGAAATGTATGAGCTAAGACTTGTTAATTCTAACGTTCAAAAACGAATTTATACATCCATTTTAAGTTTTCGCTGCGCGCTTAGCGCGCGAACAGATTATCTCTGTTTGTTGTGTAACTTACGTATGGTCTGGGGTGAGTACCTTTATCTGTACCGGGCCACGTAGTTCTCGTGTAGGCTGGCATTGCTCTGGCTGCTTGTGTGATGTGTACCAAATTGCACAATTTCAAGTATGTAAATATGCAAAATCTTCCCGTGGGTGGGGGAAATCCCCTCCCAAACCCTCCCCCTCTGGCTCTGCCCCAGCCCTCGGTCGCTTCGCTCCCTCGGGACTCATTCTTGGCTGTAGGCTATGTTGTTGGATCATACATAATGTGGCATATGGTTTATGTTGGAACTGTGTATACTGTGACACTAAATACAATATTTATGTGTGCGTTGGGGTGCATATTTATTAGTGTGTCAATTATTATTTTGTTTTCTTCGTAAAAATATATTTAAATTTCTGGTCGAACAAATCATAACACGCTTTCCTAGATACAGTTAATCTTAAGCCCACATTTCCTATCTAGGTATGCACCAGATTGCACAATTTCAAGTCCAAAAATGCAAAAGCTCCCTACCGTGGGAGGGGGACACCCCCCTCCCAAACCCTCCCCCCGCTCAGTCACTTCGCTCCCTCGCAATGTCTCACTCTCACCTCTGGCTCAAAGTTGTCAACCCTGTGAGTGTGGTCGGGCATGAGCCCCTACACACAAAAAGATAATACCAATATATGAACGCAATTTTGAGGATGTTTGATTTATTAGCCAACGGAATTTCAGTGTTGTCTTTTTTTAAATTTAACCACACTATATCCATGTGTGGGAATGCGGACTAGATTACATCATATGTAGATGGCGGACTTGTCCGATTATGCTAGTTAGTTCATTTAACATTCCACACGTACTTGCACTTGTGTCTGATTATGCAAAGTAGGTCATTTTATTTGTCACACTCTATTGCGATTATGCAAATTAGTTTACAATACATGTTGCACATAGATTCGCGGACGGATAATGTGTTATACGCCGCCCATGCTTATGTTGTAATGCACACATGTTAGAATAGGGAAACCTCGGAGAAGCATATTTGACACGGTCAAGGTCGGAGCGCTGTGCCTGTGTTCTGACTTCCCGAGTTTTCCGATGTACCTTTTGCTGAGGCGTGGCTTTGCAGCTAGTTTACCGTGCCTGCATGCTGAGCAGATAGATGGCTGCTTGAGGGGCTGCTGGAGCCGTAGTTGTGTGCAGTCTGTGGGTCTGCATAGACCTTGGGGTTTTTATCTTTGTCTGCGAGAATCTCGAACAATGGTAGATTCTGTGGCCGAGCAATAAATAGCCAGATGACAACTAACAAACTGTCTCCTGTGTCTCCTTTCGGCCTCATTTACCGCACCACGACACATGCACAAAACAATGCATGATTATGTACCTTATCACGTATACATCTGATATGCCACTCAATTTTTGATCAAGAAGATTTCTTCTTTCCTCCCCTTTTTCAAATAGTCCTTTTCAAGTATAAATGGCGCACATGTCTGTGATCCTCCCTGTCGTTATACACGTCTGTGCTGCACTTGTTTGTTTGTTTTTTTCAGCCATATTCCTGTCTGTGACATTTGTGTTATTGCAGGTGAGGTTGTTCATCTTACAATACTGACAGGTCGTCAAACTACCATCGACACAGAAACTGCCTTCTACCAGTGCTACAGAAGTGAACCGGATCGTAATGCCACACTGGAGTTTGGCCGGACAGCTAACATCCCATCAAATACTGCACCAGCACCACCCGTTGATCTACCACACACATCTCCTACGTATTCGTTCATTAGAGTCGTAACTTTTTCAGGCAGCAGTTGGAACACAGACGGATTTGGACCGTTCTACTGTCAAGGGACCAAAGCGGGGCGTGATGTGACGAGGGTTTCAACATTCTTCACGAGAAGCGATGGTAATATTTGTAGACGAGTGATTTCATGAAAAAAATCACCTCAAACAGTTTTTTATATAAATAGGCTTTCGGTGAAGACAACCACAGCATACATTTCTCTTTAAAAATGTTTTTTACAGGACGCGTCAAGACACATTTGTGACTCGCCACCACAAAAGGTTACACTTGTCGCGTGCGTTCGAACCGAGAAAATGAGTTTAATGTTAAAATTGTTAAAAAGTCATGAATTTAATTTGTATCACCTCAAACAGTTTTTTATATAAATAGGCTTTCGGTGAAGACAACCACATCATACATTTCTCTTTAAAAATGTTTTTACAGGACGCGTCAAGACACATTTGTGACTCGCCACCACAAAAGGTTACACTTGTCGCGTGCGTTCGAACCGAGAAAATGAGTTTAATGTTAAAATTGTTAAAAAGTCATGAATTTAATTTTTTTAGCGTATTTGATTAAATGGAGTTTCCTCTACATTTTCATGAAATTTGCTATGAATTTGGTGCAATAATAAGTGAAATATTAGCGTTTTTCTAAGACATGTTCATTTCATTTTTCACCAAAAGTTTAAACATAGAGCTCTTAGTTTGTTCGGGGATCGAGGCGCCAAAATTTGACTCCGCCCCCTAACAACGAGGTAATGATTTTGATTGGTTGACGCTAATTGGCATGTTTGGGACTGCATGTGCTTCATATCAACACTACGTTGTCAATGCGTAACACGCGGAATTTTAAAAGCTAATTATTCCAATGCAATGATGCATGACAGTTTGTATACAACTGTACCGTGCGTGCGTGCGTAGTGACGTGTATCGTCCACTGACCTCTCCTAGGTACAGGTCAATGGTATCGTCACACTGATCGACTGTGAAACTTTCTATGGCATTGCACCGAGCATCTATAGTGCAGTGCCTACCTATTGTCCTATTGTTACTTTAACAACCACCTCGAATGCGAGTCGGCCGACGACACGCTTTTATGCACAATCATTATGGGCTGTTACATTTAGTGTGGCTTTTACCGTGGCTTTTACACTTGTATAGCGGTGTCAATGGTTATGACAGCTCTGTTTAACGGCGCAAGTTAAGCGTTCTTAGGGGCCATGTACAAAGTACGTATTCATTCACGCCGATGCGTACGGTATGCGTACTGGGGGAGGGGGAGGGGGTCCCACCGTTTGCGTACGCAAACAAGCATACGCAGTTTTTTTATTAATACCCAGGCTCATAATGTTCCACGATGTATAATAGCTTGAACTGTCACTACTAAACCCAACCAAAAAAGATAATTCCCCCTAATCAAAATAGCATAACGTTTTATATTTTGATACATGTTTTTATCATTATTTATACAATTAAACAGCTGTACTTATCACTATTGTGATTCGTTGTGTGGCAATGGCAATTATTATCTGTAAACTAAACAGCAAGAATGTAGCTTTGGGTTTTGTATGTGATTGTCTATGTGTATGTGTGTGCATGTGCGCGTGCGTGTGCTTGTAAATAATGAGTTATAGAGCAATAATAATTTCATAATCACAACAAAACACTCAACAAAGTAAATGCAACAATTATGTATTATTTTAATAGTCCCAAACAAGGATGTAGTAAAAACTAACGCCCAACAATTTTCTTTACCAAAAAAACATATTTTTAATATCGTTTTGCTGGCGTTCAAAAGTTTAACAAGTAACACAATTGCGTCACAATTCGGCTCGAGTTATTACGTACATACGAAAATAAACGCCAATTACTTAACCAGAGTACAAGCTAATGTATCGCTTTCATCTTTAATAGGCACTAAACATTAAGAAAAACAATTTCTTAGAAATCGGGGTAACACAGGATGCAGGATGCGCAATAATCGGGGGTATAAGTTCTGCGCCTTATTGTATTTCGTTCTCGGGCGTGGTAGTATGAACTATGAATAGGGAAGGGAATGAATAGACCGCTTGCTTCGATCAGCCAAGCATGACGGCGGCTATCACGATTTCAATGGAGATCCATGAGAGGATGATGCCAACCATAATAATCAACATCATCATGATGCATATCGGGTCATCGGCGGTATATTTATTCACTTATTAATACTAATGATAACATTTTAAGATTAATCACTAATCGACATAATGTCAGAACGGATTGTAAACTCGATTAGATCTGCAATTATGCATCATTCTAGATCTTACAAATTGTTATTATTTGCGACATTTTGCATGTACCACCTGCACTGACGCCGAGTGCTATGAGTATTAGCATAGAAGAAGAAATAACTAGAAGAGAATCTACGCACTGCGCGCTAATTTTCCCATAGCCTTAACACGCAGCAAATACATGGCCGGTTACGGAAACTTCGATGGACTGATTAGCACGCAGTATGACCCCCTGAGTATTAGTACATCGATGCGCCCGCTCTGACTCCCCGGCCACGTCCGGGTGCCCAGTGCTCGGCGTGTATAGGGTACGTACAGGTCTGCTTGCTTACAAAAGTTTTTAATGAGCCGATGTCGTGAAGATGAAAGTCAATAACATGCTCGCACAAGTGAAAAGGCTCGACTGAGCAAAAGTACTTCAACACAAAACTGATCCTAGTAAAGTCATTGCGCGCGCGCACACACAAACCCGCTCGTTATAATACGCCTGAATGGTCACGGTTACTAGGTCTTTTGGGGGTCTTTTGTTCCATCCGATGTGAATAGAACGAACCCACTCTATCCTTTAAGGATCAATGATTGCACCTGCAAGCTCGGTAAAAATCGAAAGTAATCTTTGAGGGCCGTTTTCTCAATAAAATAATTTCCAAAACGCCCCCAAAGTCTCTTTTAAAACCATGTATCTCCGCAATAAAACAAAATTATGTATCGTGTTAGGTATCAAATTAAAGAGGAAGAAAAGGAGAAAAAAACATAATATTACCTCAATTTCGACCTCGGTCGAGAAGTGCACCCTTTTGATGTGTGTCGTCACATTTTTGGTGATAATAATTCCCTCTGGAGATCTTATTTTCTTATACTCTATGGAGGTCCTTGGTTATTTTGCTGCCACCTATCCAAACTCATGTCGTATGTTAAAGCAAAAGTCATATGGCCGAGAAATTACAGTAATACAAACTGCCATTTTCAGGTGTCAGATTTACTGCATAAGTTTATTAAACAGTAATACTTTCCCTGGATTATAATATAAATTCAATAAAGACGATTTCAATAATGAAGGAGAAAGTCGAAGAAAATAACCAGTTTCATACTTCTAATTAAAAAAAAAATAACGACATAACGCAATTTAATAGAGAAGTGCGGAGTGCTGGCCGAAGGCATACAAGTTTGTTTCAATTACGTTTGATGGTAATCTAAGAAGTATACATGCAATGCATATCTATACATACCTGATTAGATTTATCTGCAGTAGTTTCTGTCTGAAAATATATATCACTTGTAGGAAACAGTGTGAGAAGGGATTTTTTAACATTTCAAATACCTCCTACTGTGTGAAAGGTCGATATTAGTATTATTATTTAGAATTTTGACTGACTCCTGATTTAATGTTTGCATGTATAATCTACAAGGAAACATATCTAGTATATATCTGATAAATCAAGTTATATTTTATTTTTAAATATCAATAATAATTTTAAATGGCATAGTGACGAAAAGTGTTTAGTTAATGTTTGTGAGTATGTTTGGCATAATAATTTCCATATAGTTATGTATGGGAAGTGACCCTGTTTCCTTTTGCTTCATCATTTATAAACTACAGCTAAGTTTGCTCCAAGTGATGGCGTCTTTACTAGAACGGTGAATGCTGGTGATATTGGTGTATCCATTGACATGACACGAGTAGTACAATCCACTCGCACCATTAGCTGGAGAAGGGATGGAGGTGCCCAAATGAATATTGGACTATTATCTTACCAAGTTTCGGACCCGGTCGATGCTTCAGATGAAGGGATATACGAGATCTACTACAACAATGAACGGGCATCTGCACGTGGCTCCCTGTATAGGCTCATAGTCAGAGGTGAGATTAAAGATAAGCATCTGACGGAAATATTAAACAAAGTCTGAATAAACCTGCTGCTTAAAATTAAAATTATAATGAACTTTTTATATTGTGTAGTCTTTATATGAAGGTTTGACTGCATTGTTAACGTATCATCTATTAACTTTAGCTATTCCTGGTGTGATATAAAAATATGCACTGCGATCCTTACTATTAAATAATTATGTTTGATTATGTGACCACCCAGCTGAAAACCCACAGCAGGTCGGATATGAGGATTGTCTGCAATTTTCCGAAATATGAGAGTGTGCACATTCTCAACCGTTCAGGATTAAATTTTCTAATGGGATTCTTGATTTACCAGTTTGTCTAAGTCACTTTTAGGGACAGACTTATGTTCTGCTGATAATTTTGACCACATTACGTGCCCACTGCTTTT
Organism: Echinarachnius parma; assembly: GCA_037951105.1. Taxonomy (NCBI): domain Eukaryota; kingdom Metazoa; phylum Echinodermata; class Echinoidea; order Clypeasteroida; family Echinarachniidae; genus Echinarachnius; species Echinarachnius parma. Next base: position 13,634 of record JBAMJV010007082.1, on the reverse strand, counting down.
CATTTGGTTACGTTTTCATGAGGCATGATACTCAATGAATGCTTTGATGCATCCTTTGACTAATTCAGTAAATATGTAACACACTCCCCACACATTAATGGTCCTAACCTTTCAACCCACTTCTCCTGTATTCTGTGCACATAGACTTGTTCATTTATATTAATTGACTTGATTAAAATTTTAGGATTATCAAATTATAACAAGTTGTATATCAATTTAAAGCTTATATTCTACCCTTTCAAATTATATCGAACAGCATAAACAGTCCAAAGTATTTTCTGCCTACTTTTTGTGTTATTCGAGATCGATAGGCGGTGACATAATTCTTTCATGACGGTATTTGTAAAACAAATATTATTCAAATAAACATGAACACTTTTTTTATGTCATTTTGAACACAATTTTGTTTCGCTTTTGATAATTTTCTTTTTTCTGTATATTATTGGACGGTTATTAATGATGCGAAATTAATTTTTTCTTTCTGAATGAAAGACACATTTTAATTGAGGAAAAATTGGAAGCGTCAACTGTAAATGATTGCGTAAAGTTCGTAAAGTGTCACGTCTAGTACTTGAACAAATGTGATTATCGTGAAGGCTAGCTGACGTGATATTACGTGATAGATTGTAGCATAAACTAGGGTAGGGGGCCAGTGGTAGATTAAATGAACGTGTGATTTACTCATAATTTCCTGGTGCTTTCTTTGCTTTTGGTTTTTATTTTCAATTGTTAGGATGTGCAACCAATATGTGGGGACCGCCTGACTGTGTCGTTAATTTTCTGTTTTCACTGTATTATTTGGACGGCTATTAATGATTCGAAATTCGATTTTCTTTCTGCTTGAAAGACACATTTTAATTGAAGAAAAATTGGAAGTGTCAAGTGTAAAAGATTGCGTAAAGTTGGCAAAGTGATCGAGTACTTGAAAACTGTGACTATCGTGAAGGCCCGCTGACGTGATATTATGTAATAGATCGTTGCAAGCATAAATAAGGTATTATAAGGTGTAATAGATGAACGTGTTATCTTTTTTTATTTTCAAATGTTAGAATGTGCAGCCAATATGTGGGGACTCCCTGACTGTGTCGGAGTGTGTGATAAGTGCTACAATGGAGGGGTGTGCGATGACCAGTCTGGACTCTGCATCTGCCCGAACAACTTCAAAGGACCAAATTGCCTAGACAGTGAGCACTCTTGATAAAATCTTGATATAACAGGCACACGTTGGATTACTAGGAGCATTTTAATGTATGTCCAAAAATGGTTCAATCAGGAAAAATGTATTAAAGTATGACAAATTTTAAGTGAGTTTAATTCTTTTCTTCGGGAACATTCGCAGATAATCTGTGCCGAGGAACATTAATAATTTCAGATAGTATCATAATGTTGTTGTGTTATTTGGAATAACATGACTAGGTCTTTGGTAGTACGTATGATTCTTTTCAAAATCTATACTTTTGCTACTGCTTAATGCAGGTATTATAGTACAATTCACACATTTCATGCTTTTGTATGCTTTTGTGTTGATGTAGGGTTTAAAATCGTCAATGACTTTATTAAAATTCTGTTCATTTAAGATAACAAATGTTGAAACCCTTGGAAATGGAACTTAGCTTAATTTTAATCCAGGAACAAATAAAGGATCACGCAGCTCTTGCGTTTGTTTTGTTTTGAAGAGATTATAACTTTTCATTATTCATGCAATGCACATAACGTTAACTGAAAATGGAAAACAAAATAGATTTTGATGTATTTCAAATTCAAACAATCGATTTTACCAGTTGGAATTGCGAGCCTAGATTGAGCTCAACAAAAGTCATGGAGAAGCTTCGCTATTCCTCTTAAACTTGTACACATAACAGGCCTAATTCTAATAAGGCCGGGGGCCATCATGCCCCCCCCCCCCCCCTCCACCCAACCGGGATTTGTCCCATTGTTCTGGAATGCGTTAAGATGACGCCCCACCGATTGGTGACTTTTCTTCGTCAAGTCTTGCGCATCTTTAATCAGACCTATTGTTACGAAGTCACGTCACCTTTTGTCATTGCATGTCAGACCGAAAATCACAAATGTTTGTGATTTGTGTAAAGAAAAACATTATGGAAATACCAGTTTTCCTAAAAAGAGATAAAACATTAGTTATTGGTTTCGTTTACATTCAGGTGTTTGTTTTGGGGTCTAAATACTTGAATTATAGTTACAAAATAAAATAAAACGAAACCAAAAATAAAATACACAAGTTAAAAAAACAAGGAAATGTAAACGAAATTATCAAAGCAAAAGAAAACATAAAGAATAACCTGGCTCTTCCAATTGGTTTGGTTGTATCATTATTCCAAATGGTTTAAAGAATATATAAAGTGAAAATCAATGTTAAATTATGAATATTGTATTATACATGGGTTAACATATGAATTGTATGACCTTATTTGGCATAAATTACCATAAATATGTAAATAAGTCAATTTTTCGAAAAAAATTGAAATTACACTATACACTTCACTTGACATGCATGTATAATTATGGCCTCTGCATCTGCCCGAACGTCTTCAAAGGACCAAATTGTTTCGACAGTAAGAACTCATATATTGGGTCATTACATGCCGCATAGGGGGTACTATATAGGTGGTATTTTACTGTTTGTCTATAAAAAAAATAAAATTAAAAACTAATATTATAGTTTAATGATGCTTGGATGGTAGACAAGCTAAAAACGGCTCAGTAAAAAGCCTGTTTTCATTTTTTAAGTAGACGTTATATCAAAAGGGTGCTCTCTATTTACCACATTTGTTTCCCTTTAAAATATAGCATATACAGAGCGTGTGTATTTGTTTTTCTTTAAAAAACCATGTCAGGAATATAACAAAAATGTATCCCTAGTTAAAGGGAGTGTCAGCTTTTAACAAATCGTCTGAACAGTTTCCAGTAGACGGATGAGGATAATATATGTAACACAAAACACAACATTCAGATCGAACAACCCTGTAATTTGGATTCTACGAATGAAAAACGAATGTGAAGAAATCAAATATTCATCGACCTATATATCGGCAAATAAATGTGTTAAACTGATTTAGCATAATATTACAACAATATTATATTTATTCTTGTAAAGCTATTGTGAAGACAACATCAATTTAAGGTATGCTACGAAAAAGGTCTCGAAATTGACAAGTGTAGTCTTAATGAGTCTTAGTTATTTTGTTTAGTACTCGATTACGCCGTTGTTCGATCACAATTTGTGCGCGGTACACGCACAGCAGCCGGGGCTCCCCGCCATGCGCCAGCAGCTATTGTGAGTGAAATTTAGTGCGCGGGCGAAGAGTAGTAATGCATTATAAAGACGTTACGTCGCGTATATTATTTTGAGGTCTATAAGTCCACGAAAAGGAAATTTCAAACCCTAATTTGTTCATGCAAGCTGTTAAATAAAATATTCTTTCATATAAGACAATAACCTCACAACTTTTGAAATTTGGATAGAAAATAGTAGAGCTTCGAAAATTTTGAACAAGAAAAAGGTCAACATGCTGTATAGCCTTGAATATAAGGATACATTGCAAACATACCAAATGGAATCGGGTTATCGTTGCAAAATTCGATATAAATATTAGTCAAAGTTGAAAAAAACAATATGAAATGAGCATACTGGGGCAGCGAGAGTAATCTAGTATTTTAAATTTGATTTTATTTAATGGTCAACGAAATACAAAGGCTGAAGTAATCTTTCAAATGCAGGCCTACATTTTTTCAGTCTATTACATTTATTTCCAGTATGCAGGAACGACGGAGGGAATCGGCATGGCCTAAACTGTGAATTCCAATGCAGTTCCAACGATGGTGCAGATAAATGTAGCAGTTTCTTGTTCTGCCTTCCTGACCCATACGGATGCACTTGCGATGTAGGATTTAAGGGCTTGGCTTGCACCCAAGGTAGGGAACTCATTTTGGTAGACAATGCCTTTTAAGTAAATTTACATGGAGGTATGGTTTGGTTAATATGTATTTCACTATCTGAACGTATATTTGGTTTTAGTTTCAGTTCTAATGATAACAATTTGTTGTTTTTTACCAGATTTCGTGTTGTTTATTTTATAAGTACATATATTTCTGCACAGTTTCTGTTTTGTCAATGTTGTGATATTTAATATTTGATATAAAGCGAACGCATTGTACTAATGGTATACATTTCTCTATTTGTGGAGATAGGTACGGTGGATCTACACGTATCTGTCCAGTTAATTTACATTAATAATGGAGCCTTATTTGATTCTTTTAATAAGCTATTAATTTCATGTTTGTTTGTGTGTATATTGTAGCATATAACTATGTTAATGCTTTTGTATGACCTGTACAGGTGGACTATTTAAGTGCTATATGCACTCAGACTTGAAATATGAGTCTGTATTATTATAAATTGACTAAAGGGAAACACCAGGCAATGGACATTACATACATAATTTTTTTGGTACCATTGTGTGTTATCAAATATATGCCCCACAATTTGCAATAGGTTGTGTATGCTTCATAAGCAATTCAATTAATTACCACCACGAGTGCGCCAACTATATTTACGCATACGTTTGGAAACAATATAATTATGGACGATGCTTTCGTCGTAGACCCATGCTTTAGTATGGTGATGCGTTTTCAAATTATACAATTTTGCTAGTAACTTATTTTCTGAACTTGTTGGTGGAATACACTTCTGAAAATGTTACTTTTCAAGTATAAGAAGATTATTTTTGGGGTGGAGGTACCCTTTAACATGAAGTTAAAATTACACTTAATTTTCCTTAATTGATAGCCTGTTGTACTGAACTTTTGGGGGCTGGTTGTACTCGGACTTCAAATGTATGAATTGTTTTATTTATAGGACAAGATTAACATTGAGTTGAACTTACGTTTATTTTGTTTATTTGAAAGCCTGTTCTGATGGAACGTTCGGGGCTGGATGTACACAGACTTGCCACTGTGCATCAGGAGCTGTGTGTAATAGATATTCGGGGGCATGTCCGGGAGACTGCGATGCAGGATGGTCAGGTGACAACTGCCAAAGTAAGTCTGACATGACTCATGTTATTGCTTTTTAAATTTATATCAAACCTGTCTAGGGAGGGCCGCAATAGTATAACACAGTGATAAGTATACGTTTATATTGGCTTGCAAAGTTTGTGTTAGTAATTGTTCATATTCGACAAAGCAGTGCATATGATTTTTTAAGAATTTGCTATGTTTTTTTTTTTTTCTAGTCCCTGATACCTGTGATGTTGGTTACTATGGGAGTGAATGCATCGACAAGTGTCATTGTCTGGGCAATGTTGCATGTGACAAGACTACCGGGGAATGTCCTCTGCATCAGTGTGCTCTGGGGTCGAAGCTGTACAATGGACAGGTCTTTTGTGAAGGTAAGATTTAACTAAAGGATCTAGTAACATTGTCCAAATCCACAAATATTACTTAGAACTCCTGTGGTTCTGTCATATCTTGTATTACCAATATAAGCATGGAAAAGGTTTCGGTTTTTCAAATGTCCCTTATATTAAAAGGATATTTACGATTGAAGGGTTTTAATTTTTAATTATCCCTTGGAAAGATATAACTGTGAACAAGTCAAGGCGATTATTTAGTGATTATCACTTTGCCTTTCGCTCATTACCTGGCCATACAATTATATTTTAATTGAAATGTTCATACATTACTCAGTGGATAAATCAAACCACACAAATACACATTTTATGAACCATTCATCACGTTTTGCACATGTCAACAAAGTTACTAGATCTCTTTAAAAACATGTAATACCTCCATTGGATAGTGATACATAAGGCATATGGGCGATAATGATTAAGATAGTTATATTATAATACTTAGTTGTTCACGTGTATACACCCTTTGACAAAATTATTACACCAAGCACCTTTTGATAATTTGTTTAGAAGTCTTATAAAGCTATTTTATCCATTTTATAATATTTTAAAGAAGAATTAATTAATGACATACCGAAAGGGGAATAGTCAATTGTTTAAGTGATACCCGTACTACATATGTCGTCAATATGATTAAAAGCATGAATTGTATACAAATTGTGAGGATTTTGTCCATTCCTCACATGTACACTAAAGGCATAGGTCTTATAAACATTAATAATACAATATTCACAATTTGTTGAGTTCTTTACTGTAAGTTATGATTATACCATAGAAAGGTCTCTCCAGTTTCTTGTGTGATTTGTATTAGCACTTTGATTATTGGTGAGAGGTGCCAAGTAGCAAATAATATTTTGGTGCTGACTGCCTGTGATCTAACAATATACCAGAATGGAGGCCATCTTCACCTGGTTTTACTTCTTTTATAAGAGCAATTGACTGTCACTTTGCAACTCTAATCAAGAATTAATTTGCTCATAAACAAGCCCGACAGACAATGGAAGGACATTTATATGATTTAAGAACTACAGAACAAAAAAATGATGCAATTTTCCACTATGCATCAAAAACGTGTGTATAAAGCCCATACCCTTTTTATGGTAAAAATCCACGCAATTATTCATGAAATTATTATTCTTCAAATTCAAGTCATAAAATCTGATGTAGGCATGCGTTATACCATTGACTATACCCCCTTTGATATTTCATGAAGTTTTGCTTCTTTAAACTATAATTAAAGTGAGAAAATATTTTAAACAATCTCCAAAATTTCGCAAAATGTGCTTGGTCTTATAATTTTGTCCAAGGTTGTGTTTATATGCATGCGCTTGTTGGAAACAATGGGTAAGTTTCCTGTTTTAGACAATTTATAAAACGTTTCACTGAGCTTACTTTTTAAAAATAAATAATAATACATTCACGAAAATGTGTACGTAGAAAAACCAATTTTTGCAGCATTATGTATACCAGAGCAGCAGTAGGTTGATATACCCTGAAAATAAACAAACGTTAACACTACTATGACAATCAAACCAATCAAACTAGCTAATGGAAGAGGTCCAACAAAACTTTAAAATACATTTGTACGTGTTTCCTGTAATAACATTGTCGCGTAATCTCACAACTGTGTTGCATTTTCAATTCAGAATGTCGTGAAGGTTTTTATGGGCTTGATTGCGCTGAGCAGTGCCACTGCGCGGATCAAGCATGTTACAAAGTGACTGGGATTTGTAATGGACAGTGCCTTGGTCAATGGTTTCAGCCAGATTGCCAGTATGGTAAGATGCTGCAAGCGTATACGAGTGTATTTTCTTTGGTTCTGAAATATGGAAATGCATTCAAATTCAAAATTCAAATTCAAATTCATTTCTTAACAGCAATTGACAGACAAGAACAATTTCAAAAGCCTGTAATTTACTTACATAATGATCAAAATAGTAAACAAAATTATCTTATAGAAACTTTATCGGGAAACCTTCTGTTCACCGTGCGCGTGGGGGAAAGTCTTGATTCATTATTATTTTCAATAGTCAAATCCGTTTTTAAAAAGCGCAATAAAACGCTTGCTTGGGTTAGCCACCTAAAAGTATCTAATACCAGGACATTTACCTGAGGGGATGTTACAAGTGACATTAATTCTCATAATAATCATCAGCTTATCTACGAAATGTAGGAAAATATATTGTCAACAGGTATGGTCAGCAAAGTCTACATCTTGCAATCTCTCCCCAAAAAACATTAATGATGACATATAACATGTATAAACTTATATATTTTTGTAAGATTCTCAAAATCGAAAATATTGCATTCCTTGATTAATAGTGACCCTTTTTTTGACAATTTTTTTTCTTTTTTCTAAAAGAATGTAATAAATGCAGAAGCCCGCCAACATTTCCGTTACTTGCTTATATGGCATGTTGACGCGGTTCCATGTAAATATTCAATTAATCCGTTATCCCCTCTCCCCTTAGATTTAGTATGAATTTTCAACAAACTGATATGTGGCACACCAGGTTCCCAAATATGATACATTAAATAGTTATTGATAACACTCTTTAAATAGTCGTTTTCGTTTCCTTTTCAGGAATAACAAGGATTACTCCCAACGAGAAGGTTAATCCCCTGTCAATGTCCTCCTTCACCTGTCACGTGACTGGCAACCCGCTGCCAAATGGGGCGGCTGTGAACTTCTATCGTCTTACTGAAAGCCAGTTTACAAGTGATGGGATCGTGAGGGATCGTAGTATGGAAGAGGATGGAGGTCTCGCTGTGATGTTTGTTGTCAACAATGTATATCCTGGAGATTATGTTTGCTATTACTTATCTGGTCAAAATACTGTATCTCTATCAACGACTGCTTTGACTTATGGTAAGACAGCTTGGTATTTTTGAAAAATACGAAAGAGCAATATTATAACCATTTAAAGGGGTAGTTTAGTTTTGGTAGAGAGGGCGCTGCACATCACAATTTTGTTGTGAGGTAATGAAAAACTGAGTGTCGAATTTGAGAGAACATGCAATTTTAATGGCAGAATAAACTTTATTTGGTCAAAATCGACCCAGAACCGGCTGAAATATCAATAAATCTATCTGATCTTATAATTATTTGGGGCCCAAATAATTAGACGTTTTTTCAAAAAATAAAAAAAATGCTAGCACTTTTACAAACATTTTCAAAATCGTTTTTTAATTATTTGTTGATGATTTCTCTATTTAATCATTATTTCAATCAAACAGCACATGGATAATTTTGTATGGAAAATGGTTGAAACCGATGCCTTTTTAGAAGCGCCCTCTTGTGTTTAAATGGCTCTTTTTGAATGATAACGTGCTTTTTACGTAGTCGTTTGTAATTTTGTATTACTTTTGAGCATGGTGGAGTTATTACTATTAGTTTATAAGGTTACTACCCAGGTTTGGTTATTAAAGTTCAGCCTTACCAAAACTAAACTACCCCTTTAAAGCAAAACTTGATACCGGCTAACTAATGCGGCGTTCCCACTGTCGTGCGATCCGTTACGAACGCCACGATTGGCCATTCTTAGCTGATCGTGGAACTTCTCTGAAATTTCAGGTTTGGATACGAGGTGATGCGAGTCGATACGTTCTGGTACGATTTGGTGCGCTTGGATGCGATATGGTCACGATTGGTCAATTTCAGGTGACACGATCTGGTCTCCCGTTCAGATACGATCATATACGATCCGATAGGATTGTCCCGATGGAGTCCACGATTGGGTCACGATGTGACACGATCATCACGATCGGGGTCCCCGATTTGGGACGATCGGGTACGTGCTGATACGTTCGGATACCTTCCGATACGTTCATCACGAACCCATGCGCTCTGCTGCGTAAGGATACGATTGTGGTCGCGATGTCTTTCACGATGAGGATCGAGAGTGGTCACGATTTGAGCTACGATTGGACCCCGACGGATATACAGAGTGAGTCAGAAAAAATGTCCCATCGTTTGAAAGTTGTCTTGTTTGAAGTATGAACATTTAATCATGGGTTTTATGATATGTCTTGGTAAAGTTATCCTCCCAGCATATTTTGGTACCCTTTTCATTTTAATCTCTGCGCGCATGACTGAACATCATACAATCTTTACAAGACTGCAAAATCAAACTTGCGCCAAGTGGCTGGGTGAGGAATGAAACCAATTGTGAAAGAATTTATAACTTGTACTGCCGGGACACCGAACATTGGGATAACGGTGGCATAACCCTTGCAAAACTTATGTTACACTCTGAGTTCTTGCATACTCGGTGACCAAAAATTATCTCTGTTGCGGGGTGAACTGAGGACAAACCATAATTCCAGTACTTGTCCTACTCAAATAGGGCTCAACATAAGTAACTGCTGCCAAATCAGGCAAGCCCTTTGGTGGCAAGTACAACAGGATCACAGATATCCATTGTAAATTGCCATTGTAAACCAACAAAATACACAAATGAGATACCTTTTTATTGTTATTGTACCTAAGTATTGAGATAGCAAATTGGATTTATGTGCACTTGATGATGATGGTGGTGGTGGTGGAAAAATTGTCAGGGAAGATTGTCAGGGAATTGCCACTTAAACATTCAGCGATCTTGTTAAAAATCAATGCTTAATCAGAAAGGGGGAAATGTTAACACTGCATGATGAAGAAAAAAAATTATTGTGCGTGTGTGTGTGTGGATGTGTGTGTGTTTGTGTGTTTCTGTCTGTCTGACTGCCTTTGTTCAAAACACTGTTTATTCCTCATCCATCCACTTGGCGCAAGTGAGTTTTTGCAGTCTTGTAAAGATTGTCTTGTGTTCAGTCATGCGTGCAGATATTCAAATGAGAAGGGTACCGAAATATGCGTGGAGGATAGCTCTACCAAGGCATATCATAAAACCCATGATTAAATGTTCATACTTCAAACAAGACAACTTTTAAAAGATGGGACATTTTGTCTGACTCACTCTGTATATACAACCCGACTGACCATGGACTTCATTATTTCTTGAACTTCTACAGGGTAAACACTACAACCCACAACCATTAATGATGGCAGGAGTTGAGGATGATGACAACATGACATTAATTTGCAGTAGTACTGTATGCTTACATTATCGCAAGAGAGGAATAAGACGAGCAGCAGCCAGACCAGCCACAATCCCAACCACAAAGGGCCATGAGAGCTGCGACCATGGCTCACAGAGGAGAGGAGGCATTAGCTTGGCCAGTTCTCCAGTATCCTAGACACCCAATTGAGGCTGGCAGATCCAATAGCATACCGAAAACTACACAATGTTAGCACCACAGCTCTTCGATGAAGTCTTGCAGAGGGTGGCCGGCTGGCCGCAATAATCGAGAGGAAACTCACCAGTTTCAGGCAACCCCTCTCCCCTGGACTGAAACTGGCAGTGAGACTGAGGCACCTTGTCACTGGAGAGAAATATCGGTCCCTTGCGTATGCCTTCATGTGTGGAGTGTCCAGCATCTCAGAGATGGTTCCAGAAGTGCGCCAGGCAATTGTGCAAGCGTACAAAGATGAAATGTTTATCCTACCTGTGACCCCTGAAGTCTGGACAGCCGTAGCTAACCCTTAAAAGGCCGGGCTATTTCAGGTCTTTCTACGGCCGGGGAGCATTATGCCCCCCCCCCCCCCCCCCCGTAAGATCTCGGCCGCGAAGCGGCCGATCGCCGTGAGAATTTGTACGCATGATAAGTGAAGTGTATAGAACACTATGGTAATTTTAATTTTTTGAAAAAATCATTGTTTTGCATATTTATGGTAATTTATGCAAATAAGGTCATAAAATTCATATTTTTACCCATAAATCATATATTCTTCATAATTAAACATTGGTTTTCACTACATATTCTGTAGAGCATTTGGAATAGTAATACAACTTCAAAATTTGGAAGAGCCAGGTTCTTCCTTCTGTTTTCTATTGTTTTTATAATTTCCTATGTATTTCTTTGTATTTTTACTTATGTATTTTATTGTTTTTGTTGTTTATTTGATTTCTAACTATAATTCAACTATTTTAAACCCCAAAACTAACATCTAAAATGTAAACAAGACCAAATAACCAATGATATACCCCTTTTTACGAAAACTGATATTATTTCCATATTTTTTGTACACAAATCACGAAATTGAGCGATTTTCGGGCTGACATGCATATACAAAAGGTCACGTGACTTCGTAACGGTAGGTCCGATTTTCAAAAATGTTGTTTTAGAAGATGCGCAAGACCCACCCCCCCCCCCCCCCCCCAAAAAAAAGTCACCAAGCAGCGGGGCGTCATTTTACCGCGTTTTGGAGCAATCGAAAAGATCGCGGAGGGGGGGGGGCATTATGCCCCCCCCCCCGGTCTTATTAGGGCTAACCCTATTCTAACTGGGCTATTTCAGAAATCGCGGAGGAGGGGGGGGGGGGGGTCAAATTGACCCCCCCCCCCCCCCCCTAAGATCTCGAAGACCGATTGTCCGATTCACGTGAAATTTTGCATGGAGGTACATTGAAGTATTAGCGACGCGTTCATGTTTTTGTTTAAACATGAAAATTATGCACATATTCATTACCGAAGTACGCTAATTTATGCAGAAATCCTCTTTTTGTCTGTAAATCACTAAATATTGCACAGAATAGGCTAATTTTGTGCATGAATATTCTTTATTACTTAATTAACAGGTTTTCAACATTAGAAATTGCAATAGCCAAATTTTCTTTATGTATTTCTTTGTTTTTGGAATTTCTTATGTATTTCTTTGTTTTTTCGGCTTATGTTTTTTATTGATTTTTCAATGGAATCAATTATTGACCATAATCCAACCATTTTTAGCCCAACATTAAATAATTGCAGTGATTAGAATGAAAAATAATGAAAGTTTTGTGTATTCTAGGAAAAAAATCACTTTTAGCGATTTTTGGGCCGACGATCACTTACGAAAGGTCACGTGACTTTAGAACGGTATATCTGGTCGTCACAAAATTGGTCTCAACAGTTGCGCAAGACTTAAATGAAAAAACTCATGAAGTCGCGCGGCAATATTTGCGCGCGTTGCGGAATTATCGCGCTAAAAGTCGAGGGGGGATCAAACTGACCCCCCCAGTTAGGATAGGGTTAAAGCAGAGATGGACCACCCCCACGCCATCGGGGCCCTGGATGGCAAACACATTGCTATCAATAAGCCACTGGCATTCTGTACTACATTTACAAAGGCTTTTTTCTTACACCACTCCTGGCTTTGGTGGATGCTTGGTGGAAAATGACACATGTCAGATGGTCAGATATTTGGCGACTCTGTTCTGTTCAACGGCCTGGAAGAGGAAGCCATAGAACTCCTCCCCTCCCCCCCCCCCCCCCCCCCCACCCTCACCCTGCCCTCTGGCTGCAAGCCCTGATGACTACCAAGACCTTCTTCATCCTGGGGGATGACGCCTTCGCACTCAGGAACCACCTCATGAAGACATGCGGCACTTGCTGCTGCTGCTGAAAAAGAGGCCACAATTCCGGCATCCACCGTCTCAATGTGAGGGATAAGAAAGAGAACTTCTCCTACACGCACTTTTCTGTGCTGTTCATGTCAGTAATGGAATCTCCTCCTGACCCACTCTTCTTAGCTCGTTTCTTCAGCCGGTCCCTCATGGTCCTCATGCTTGTGTACCATATTTTAATCTTGGCTGCCTGTGCAGCCAAGATATCCTCCTTCTGGGTGACATCTTTGAAACCCGCAAGCGTTTGCTGTAGAGGACTTAATTTTTAATGTGGAACTTAATGATATCCTTTTGCTCTTCAGTAAAGGCAGTTACTATTTTTTTTCTGGGTGGGGTGGTCTCCTCTGCCTCTCTGGTGCCGGCTCTGGTGCCGGCTCTGGCTGGACTGGTTCAGGCTCAGGGGGTGGAACAGTCTGACCTTTTCCCTTCTTGCGTCTGGCACCCTTGGGTGGCATCTCTCAAAGGCTCAAAAAATTACTAGCAAAAGCAAGTTGACAGTAAAGATGTGCTCTCTTCAAGACAGATCGCTGAACGTGGCGCATTCAATCTTGTCCGGTATGTATATGGGCGCGAGAACTCCGTAACAGAACGTCCGTCAAAAAGCATGACATCTCGTATCTACTCTCATCTACTCGTATCAACTCGTATCTGCTCGTTAGTCATTCGTGTCAGGTCGTGAGCAATGGTACCCGACAGAGCTTCACAGCTCGTGACACATCGTG